>JABSTQ010009989.1:0-189160 GCA_013358835.2 Ixodes persulcatus
GGGGGGTCCTATATAGTACCACTCTGGCTTCAGTCTGCTTGGTTTTCTACCCCTTTCAGGTGGCAGTTGCACTGATCTTCTCAACATTGTCCCCTGGCTGGCATGACTGGCAGAGCAGCTAGGATGGCTCGTTCTCCCTAGGTTGCGTGATGCTGTGCACGGAGTGATCATTTCAACTACCCGACGAGTATGGTGCCTGGAGCGGGTCTTCGACTGGTGTGTTTAGCGTCCTTTGCTGCCCGTACATCAAAAGTGGTCCCGAACAGGCAACAAATGACGTCACAGAAGCCAAAGTCCCGCTGTTGCATGTCGCGATCCTGGCGGTTGGCCATTGAAACGTTAAAGAGCAGCTGCGAGTAACACGAGGCGAACGCAAGTGTCGCTGTCGTCACGGCGTCCTAACCACCGGCTGCTGGAGCTTCACTGGACTGTCGAACTGGAGAGCGACCTGCAGCAGAACAGGTGTCTGCCACATCAACCAGTGCTGCTGGGACACCGCCAGGATTGCGACCGGCGACAGCATGACACTTGTATGACGCACCGGGCAGACATTGAGGGACCACTTTTTTGAACACTGTAGACACACCAGTTAGAGATGCATTTCAGGCACCATACCTATACAGTACCACTCTGGCTTCAGTCTGCTTGTTTTTTTTACCCCTTTCAGCTGGCAGTTGCACTGATCTTCTCAACATTGCCTCTGGCTGGCATGACTGGCAGAGCAGCGAGGATGGCTCGTTTTCCCTAGGTTACGTAATGCTGCGCACGTAGTGATGATTTCAACTACCCAACGAGGCATGGGGATCGTCTTTTTTTTTCAGCAGTGTTGCGAGTCTTTATCTGGGCGGTGTTGTACATGAATGAGTTAATAAATGTTACGAGTCAGAGAGACAATATATGCTGTTTTCAAGAATTTGACAAATTATCATCCCAACATCTTCATTATAGAGGTTGCATGCTGATAATACGTGCATGGGTGTGAAGTTTAGTGCGAGTAAACAATCATGAAAAACGTCAACTCATTTTGCCTCGCCTTTATTGCAGTGGAAGAATTGTGATGTATTTTTTTCTTCACGAGGCAATAATGTTTTGATTGGGAGTGGACACAGAAGTGTTGTGCCCTCAAATCAAGCTTGGTGCAGACCTGTGCATATATAGTAATAAATCTTTTAGAGAAAAAAAATATTAAACCGGTGGCTATTGTTTCATTAGATATTGTTTCGGGGAAAGTAGGTAAACACTCTACTCAGCACAGTGCTAAACAATGCTTTCGGCACATCCATTTGTGAAATGTTGCAGAAATCTTAAGAAAAGAAGACATGCTTTCTTTCAGGAAAGCCTTTCGACAAACTTTAAGTGATGTAATTCGAGAAGTATAATGTTTTGTGGTGAACAGCTACTGAACAAATACAGTAATGAAACAACACGTCAAAACTTGTTGAAAAAAAAATTGAAATGTGTGGAATCTGTAAAATGTCGAATCTGTACATGGATCAGAGTGAGTTTTCAGCAGCTATATGACCAATTTTGTTCTAAGCAGCCATTTGACCATTCAGAGATCACTTGAGAAGTTGAAATGCGTGGCAGCACCAAACTAGATAGCATTCCTGATTTTCCATATTTATTTTACTGACGCAAGGGGCAAGTACATACTACACGTCATTTTTTAAACAAGTAATCCAGCACAAACAACACAAAAGTGGGAATAACTGCTACAATAAAGTGGAGATTTGGGTCAGTTGGCTCATTGCAAACAAAAAGCGCCGAGTAAATACAGGGACACAGACGAAGGGAAACAGGACAAGGCGCCTTGTCCTGTTTCCCCTTGTCCGTGTCCCTGTATTTTTTCGGCGCTTTTTGTTTTTAACAACTGCTAGTCTGCATACAGTGAACGTTACATATTAGGGGTCAAGAGCTTGCACCAGTAAAGGTGCGTGCACACCACACATGCTTGCTCAGGTTCTTCGCGCCAGAAGCTTTGGAGGCTTGTTTATTTTCGGTAAACGGGGGAACCCACGTGATAGTTTATGCAGGTAACTGCTTTGAAGTTCTCATAAATGTTTGCATAATCGCCAGCGGGGCCCGGGCTCTTGATACACGCGTGCGTGAACCCGGTTACTCGAAGGAGGTGGATGATTTCGGGAGCGCTCGGGAAGTGGACGAGTCCGAGCCGTCCGAGCGACAGATGCCTTACGGTGAGACGCGTCACTCTCCCAATTGCACCGCACGCCGTCCGTTGTGAAATGTTGAGAGCTAGGAACATCCTGCCAGCAAAAGTCGCAGCGTGACGAGCAACTGTAGCTTGGGTATCAGCGGCAGCCGCCTGTTGTCGCCGTTCGGATCAGGCGGTCAAGTCGCGGCCGAGCAGCTCCCGCGCCGTTGCCGTTGGTTGTCGCACATCCCGGTGGGACGCATTCGATCACGGAGGAATGGCCGCTTCTCTCGGTGAAAAATACCCGTCACCGAGGGCAACACCGCAATTACAGGACACAAATATTGAACGCGGCGATCCCATATGCGACATCACATCATCAAGCCGCCATATTGAAATGACTACGAAGTCGCGTTCAAGGTAGGTCCAACCCAGTCTTGAAATTTGGGCACTTCAAGTTCGCTTCAAGCTCCGCTCAATATCGGTTCAAGTTAAGGCGCGTTAGACGGACTTGAGCAAGTTGAAGCTCGACTTCAGAGCAAGTCACATCTATGAATTCGGGGGTAAGGCAAGAAAACGGAGGCCAGAGGAAACCCAATGGCTCGCTGCGTTCTCGGCTCGACGAGATAAAAGATCAATCAAACCCAGTGTTGTACACGTTCCTCAAGAAGAGGAACGAAAGGTCGTTCCTCGTTCCTTCAGATTTTTGGAACGCGTTCCCGTTACAAGTTCCATCTGAGAGAAAGGAACTCGTTCCCGTTACTGTTTAAACAATGTAACGTATCGTTACTTATACGTTACATTTGTATTTTTGCTAATTACCGTTTTTAATTTGATCAAACAAAGTTTTTTTATCTATCCCATCAAATGGCAACATACAAATTTAATGCCGTGATGGAAGGACGCCAGGAGACAAAAAAAAAGAAAAGCGAAGCTGAAGCAAGGTTCTATTTGTTGAGTTATTCATCTTTAAAAATCCCAGCGTTTCACCATATTCATGTTTTGTGGTGGGCGATTCAGACGAGCCAAATGTACTGTTCGCCGGGAAATAGGAGCGCAGTCAATTTCGTTGTTTTTTATTAAAGGGTTACCCCACGTTGCAAGGGCGTTTTACAACCTCCCACGTTTAATCTAACAAAGTCCTTTGTTGGAACTTAACAATAGCTGCTTTTCGATGTTGCTGTCCGCAAGACGATACGTAACATGAATGCAAAATAACAAACCATTAACCCAGACACGGAATGCAGAAGTATACAGTTGCCGAGCATGAAAGAAATATAAATAAACCTTACCTGGACATGTCCGATCGTCTTGCTTGACGGTGCACAAATCAAGCATTGGTATGTTATGTTGCCATTGCCCTTGTCTTGGATAGGTTTGAGCATTGTTGACAGCCATGGCCAGAGACAGTCCACTTGGACGTCGGCACTCATTGTGGCAGTTATCACTTAACCACAGGAGACAAGAGGAGGTCCGTTGATGCAGTCCCAAGAATGCGCGCCTTCGCCACAACTACCGGGCGCGTATAGTTGCGTCCTGATGGAATAAAACCATGGGGCGAATGCGGGATCCCTGATTGATCTTTTTTGAGGCATGTCACAAATGCGCGCTCGCCGACAGCTACCGCTGACTAACACCTCGCGCCATGGGTACATGCGCACCCGTTTTTCGCCCGTACATAGATGCCGCCTTCTATATGGACATGCCACCTCGAGATATTTGCTTGCTGGCTTTACGCGGCCCAACGCTTAGCGCTCCACCACGCGGTGTTGGGGTTTGTATTGGACGCCAAACCTAACTGTTGTTTCCCGCCAAATATCGTTAGCCGCACCGCTCGTGTCACTTTGTAATGTGCCGCCAGAGACTTCCGCCGCGTAGCGGCGTGAACGCGATTGGCCTTTTTGGAGGCATATCAGAAACACGCCTTGCCGACAGCTAGACATGCCACGGCGGTTTTTTTTTTTTTTTTCTGACTAACGCACGGATTCGCTTGCTGGCATTACTTGGCCCGACGCTTTTAGCGCTCCACCACGCGGTGCTGGGGTTTGTATTCGCCGCCAAACCTAACTGTTGTTTACCGCCAAATGTCGTGAGCCGCACCGCTCGTGTCACTTTGTAATGTGCCGCCGCAGATCACGTTGCGGCGTGAACGCGATTGGCCTTTTTTGAGGCACATTGCGCACCCCGCCGACAGCTAGACATGCTATGGTGGCGGCTTCTTTTCTGACTAACACACGCTTCCCCTGGTTTAGGTGGTAGAGAGAGAAGAGGAGGCTCGCGGCAAGGGTCAACGCGCGCCTGTGTTTCGAGCGCACAAAGATACCGCCCCTTAGATGACCCTTTCGCGGTCGTCGCTTGTTGTAGCTCGCCTGCATTCGACTATTACAAAGCGGGGACGCCGCAACATAAACCCTAGAATAAGTAACAAAAACGTTATCGCGATTCTACTCTTCGTAAATATATTGTTACTATACTTTTAAAATTTCCCTCTCGAAAATTAAGTAAAAATTGCCCCAATGGACGAAAAAAGGAACGCCGTTCCTATTTCCGTTCCAGTAAAAATGTAACGAGTTCCCGTTCCAGTTCCACCGTTGGAGAATGGAACGGCGGCGTTCCTTCGTTCCTCCTAAAAGGAACGCGTTCCAGGAACGCCGTTCCTTGGAACGCCGTTCCATACAACACTGATCAAACCTAAACAACTTCCAGCTGAAACGTGGTCGCAAGAAGAATAAAAGATTAGAAAACCCTTATTGGATTGTTTTGGTGGGGAAAGGGCAAACTCGTCTGCCGCGTCTTTTGATATCAAGCGTGCTCACAGACCGGGGCAGCTTCATGCTAACAAATGCAGACCCATCATCGAAGAGGTTTCATAATTTAAAACAAAAGACCAAGTGCTGCAATTATCATGGGAAGCTCATATTAATCCCGTCGTTGTAAAGGCAAACCAAAGCCTCGTTTTTTTTGTTTTTTTTTAGACGAACACTACATATGGCTAACCGGGAGACAAAACTCGTAGCTTACACTGCCCTTCTTCGCCCGCAGCTCGAATATGCATCTACAACATGGAACCCCCACCAGGCTTACCTAATACAGAAATTAGAGTCGATCCAAAACAGGGCAACTCGGTTCATTCTTAAAAACTACACACACACTAGCATTACTACGCTAAAAAAAGAACTCGGCCTTCCACTGCTCGCGGAAAGAAGGAAACTGACCAGACTAGTTTCATTACACGCTTTGTATTATCAAGCACCTTTAAAGAGAGAATTGTACTGTCCTGCGGCTCATCACATTTCTCCTCGTACAGACCATTCTCAGAAAGTTCATCTGGTAACACCAAGGACAAACCTATTTAAATTCTCTCCACTGCAGTTATCACTTTCAGAATGGAACACTATGCCAGAACATATTGTTACAATTCAAGACTCATCTGGATTCAGAGCTGCACTTGCTACTTTTCTCGATATTTAGCAACCTTTAACCCTGTGTTTTTCCTTTCTTTGTTTTTGTTTGTTGTCAAAGCCCCCCCTTATGTAAAGCCCTACGGGCGCTTTAAGGGAACAATAAATGAAATGAAATGAAATGAAATTGAGGGCTAAGCTTAAATTAGATAACATCGGTGTTGGCGAGGTTTTTTCCTTTGCGATACGCTTGGCGCGCAGGAAAGTATTAGAATTTGGAAAGTGGCATGGTACCACTTTCAAGCTCTGCTATAACAAACTGTTCGTAAACGATAAACGTTGCATCTACGATCATGTACTATGCGGCGTCTCGGAACTGTCTCGCCTCCATGCTCTTCCATGTTCCTGCACGCTCCACTTCAATATCCGAGAGTAAAACTACTCCAGTTTAGCAGTCAGTGACGGGTAGTGGTCGTCACGATATTCCCTCTGACGGATCCGCGTTGTTTACTAACATACGTAGCCTTATCAGAAAGCGTGACGAACTATATTCTCTGATTGATACTTGTGATGCAAACATTGTTGTACTAACCGAGACTTGGCCCTCAGAAAAGATAAGAGAAGCAGAACTGTTTTCTGTCCAAAAACGCTTCAATGTATTTCGACAAGACACGGAACTAAGAACTGGCCGCGGCGTATTAGTTGGTGTCAGGGATTGTATTTCGTCTTTCCGTGAGGATAATAACAGCACCATTGAACTTATTTTCGTCTGTATCACCATGCATTATCCAAGATACCTTGAGGATGTTGTCTTCATCGAGAAACTACATGATGTGGTGAATAGAATTGTAACGCGTTTTCCTAATACACAGGTTTTGTTACTAGGAGATTTTAACTACGCTAACACTAAAAGCAAGGCGTGATGATTTTTTCAATTTATTTGGTTCTGCTTCTGGGTGTATTGATCAGATGTGGAAAAGACTTCATTCTGTCTTGAATTATAAGACTTCCCGTGACTCTCTTCATAAGATGAAACTAAATGGTATTGAAGTATCCGGTAAACCACTTGCGGATAGCTTTAATAATTATTTTGTAAACGTTGTGGATAAACTAACGTTAAATACCGACCTTAGACATGTTTCACACAATGATAGCTCAATTTTTCTTGAACCTGTAAGTGAAGAGGAAGTCATCGATATATTTGGAAATTTGAAAAATAGTAATGCTGAAGATATTGATAGTATGCAGGTAAAGCCATTTAAACATGCTGTTTTCTCTCTTGCACCATGCATACCGCATATTTTTAATCTTTGCCTTAGTCAGGCGGTCTTTCCAATAAAAATGCAGGTTGCACGGGTCACAGTGCTTTTTAAGAAAGGTGACAGGAATGACATGGGAAATTACAGACCAGTATCTATTCTACCAATACTTTCAAAGGCACTCGAAAAAATTATTCTTAAACGATTTAATAAATTTGAAACAAAACATCACCTGCTAATTGACTCCCAGTATGGGTTTCGTAAAAACCTCAGTACAGAACTTGCTCTACTAGCTCAGAAAGAGCACATTCTCTCCAAATTAGAAAAAGGAAATCTAGTCTTAGGTCTGTTTGTAGACTTTACAAAAGCCTTCGACCATATTAATCACGAACTTCTCATACAAAAACTAGAGCGATATGGTATTCGGGGAATAGCAGCATCCCTTATTCGATCCTATTTACAATATCGTAGCCAAATCGTTAGCTTGGATGACTCTCTATCGAACCCTCTACATGTTTCTTCTGGCGTACCACAGGGCAGCATTTTGGGCCCCTTTCTTTTTAATATGTATGTAAATGACATCGTAAGTATTTCTTCTAGTGCCAAATTTACTAATTATGCGGACGATACCAGCATACTTTTAGCCGGCAAATTACCCGATGAAATAATTGACCTTGCGAATTCTACTCTACTTAGGCTAGAAGACTGGGCAAAAGGTAATGGTTTAAAAATAAATGTTGAAAAGACAAAAGCAATTTTATTTCGTGGTAAAAACAAGAATATAGTTACAAGCAAAACAATTACTTTAAAATCTGCTCCTGTCGAAATCGTGCCCTTTTTCAAAACATTAGGCGTCATATTTCAAGAAACATTGTCTTGGGACAATCATATAAATTCAGTGATGACTAAACTGTCGCAGATCCTCGGCGTGATATATCGGAATAGGTATATACTCCCACGTAACATTATGATCTTAATATATAATTCACTATTTTCTTCAAGACTCAACTACTGTCATTTAGTCTGGGCTTCGTCAACACAAGAAAATCTGCTGAAAATACATATATTACAGAAAAGGTTTCTGAGAATGGTAGAAAAGGTGCCTAATCATTATCACACACAATCCCTATTTACAAAATATAATGTAATGCCTATAACAAAAATGTATGATTTCCGCCTCTGCAAGCAATATAAACAAGAAACAAAAAATAACATTTGCCTTTTAAGAAACTTGGCAAAACTAAAACCACATTTTACAGTACACAACACACGAAAAAATGAGCCTTGGAAAATAGACACCTGTAGAACAGGATACGGCTTAGAAATGATACAAAACAAATTACCAAGATTATTAAATAAATTACATGATAAAAATATTCAGCCAGAACATATTTCTTTTAAAGAACTGCGTAACTTTTTCAGAATCCTTTAAACTCTTACACTGAAAAAAAAGGGGGGGGGGTATAATTTGTTTCCAGGAACTTCTATTTTATTTTTGTTAATCTTTTTTGTGTGTGTGAATCAAACGACTTGTCACTCTATGATAATTTTATTTCTATGATGTACAGTTTATTATATTTTGTGTGTAAACAGATTCATCATTGGGTGTCCATTTTTATTTGTATTTCAAATATGTATAGTTTATTATCTTTTCTGTATTTTTATCTTTTTGTGTGAAAGGAATCGTCACTATGTTTCCACTTTTATTTCTATAGTTTACTATCTTATCTTTGCCCCGACGCTGCCAGTATGGGGGCCTTCGGCTTTGTCAAGCTGTCTATCTGACAGCTTTTTCTGCAGGCCTCCTGCATCATGTATTTTTGGTGCAAAATAAAACATTATTATTATTATTATTATTATTATTATTATTATTATTATTATTATTGTTTGGGATTCAAAATGTCCATAGTCTAATCCTCTGTCAATTGAGTTAACTTTTGAATGTAGTTTCCCATTTTTGTTTGTCTCAATTAGTAGGCAAACCAACAAGAATAACGACTTCTACACCAAAAGTTTTAGATATTACTCTAATTACTATGCATAGTCAAATTAGTCAAATAACTTAACTTTCTGGACTTAGTGATCACTCGTTACTACACTTTTCTTTGTTCGTTCACTTGACATGTGAAAGATATCACACAAATTTCATTCGCGACTAAAGTAGAGCCAATTTTGATGTTAGTAATGTGGATCTATGTACTTTTTGGACCGGTATTTGAAAACATTTTTGAGCACTCAGTGAAACAAAACCGGGTCCTTGTTAAAAAAGAAAGGTTGCTCACTGAAAAATACATACCTCTGAAAACATTTATTGAAAATTACCATTCGCTATAGTTCAATAGAGCACTCATGAGACTTTCTAACAAAATATGAAAGACGTTTACAATCCCCTGTAACGCCGAGTTAGAGCGCAGCTCCGGAGGAGGCGGAGGGAAAGGTACGGAGAGGAGGGTATACCCCTCTTCCTCATACGTACTCTCCCCTCCTCCCCTCCTCCTCTCCTGCTCCCCTCCCATTTAGCGGAAAAAATTCCCCCTAAATTTAGCGGGGAATGTTTTTTTGCTAAATTTAGCTGGGAATTTTCCCCGCTAAACTTATCGGGGAAACTGTTCCGCTACATCTAGCGAGGAAAATTTTCCTCTAAATCTAAAGGGGGAATTTTTCCCGCTAAATTTATCGCGGAATTTTTCTCGGTAAATTTAGCGGGGAATTCTTTTCGCTAAATTTAGCGGAGACATTTTTCCGCTAAATATAGCGGGGAATTCTTGCCGCTAAATTTAGCGGATAATTTTTTCCGCAAAAATTTAGCGGAGATATTTTCTTGCTATATTTAGCAGGGAATGTTTTCCGCTAAATCCAGCGGGGAAATTCTTGCGATAAATTTAGCAGGTACTTTTTTCTGCTAAATTTAGCGGGGATATATTTCAGCTAAGTTTAGCGGAAAAAGGCTTCTGCTAAGTTTAGCGGGAATTTTTTTTTTTTTGGTAATTTCAGCGGGGAATATTTTCCGCTCAATTTATCGGGAAATTTTTCTTTCCTGCTAAATTTGGCGAGGAATTGTTTCCGCTAAATAGAGCGCGGAAATTCTTCTTTTAAATTTAGAGGGTAAGTGTTTCTGCTAACGTTAGCGGGAAAACTTTTCAGCAAAATTTAGTGGGGAAATTTGTCCGCTAAATTTAGCGGGGAATTTTTTCCGTTAAATTTAGTGGGGAATATTTTCCGATAAATTTAGCGGGGAACGTTTCCCTCTAAACTTAGCGGGGAAAGTTTCCCTCTACACGTAGCGGGGAAATTTACCCATAACGCAACGGGCGGTGACGTCATTATGGGAAACGTCTCATAATGGAAAATGAAAAAAACGGTTAAAGTGCAGGCGAGCTGGTGTAAGTTATACATAATGATTGGAAACCTGAGACTGTGATTTGAAAACGGAAAATCGTGAAGTAGGAAGAAAAAAGGGACAGACAACGTCTCAAACTCAGCTAAAAACTTTATTGCCTCTACGCCTTATATACACCCTCCCCGGACGTCGAACGTCGAACGAAAGCGCGGTTACACCGGCGGCGATGGCGACGGCGACGCCGCTCAAGCCGGAGACGGGCGCCTAAAGCGCGACTCAAACCAACGCGTTTTTGTGCGAGCGAAAGTCGTGCACTTCCCGGAAATTGCGTATTTCGTGACGTTTTTGCTATTTTCGGTGCGCTTTCTGAGTCACAAGCGTGCGCGTTGGTTAGGACGGTGTGCTTTCGGCCGAGCGGAAAGCATATCCGCCCGACGGCGAAGAAACGCGGAGCCGGAACTGGTGCCCTCCGTCGAATGGCCGGGAGAGGATATGGGACAGGAGCGCCCTACTACGTCACAGCGCGTTTTTGTGCGTGTTCAGAAAAAGTTGAAGAAATTAGCGCGACGTCGCGAAATACGCAAATTCCGGGAAGCGACGACGTACGCGCACACAAAAACGCGTTGGTTTGGACCGCGCTTAAGATCTGCGCTCTAAAAGAAACGTTTATTTAAAACCGTCAAAGGCACTCTTCGTCCAGCTCGTTGGCAGAAATATGCTGCTGCCTGCCGAGTGTTATAAAAAAAAAACAAAAAAAAAACGAATGTTATAGAACTAAACTTAAGTTCTTTAACCAATACTTGCCATCTATGCTACAAAATAATCCTCGACAATTTTGGAACGTTATCTCAACCCGCGATAGGTTATCCAATATTTCACTGCAAACAGCAAATAACACTCCGATTGACGAATTTCTGCGTGCTACAATGTTTAGTGAAGCGTTTACTAAATCATTTTCTAATCCTCACAGTAACCCACTACGAAATATTATGTTAACACTTTTTTCATTAATGAACCATGTTTTTGTAGACCCCGATGTTGTTTCAAATATTATAAATAGCCTTAAATTACCATCAGCCGCTGGTATAGTTGCATTGAGTTAAAAATTCCTTGAAGCAGCGATTGTATACTTTTTCTCTAACTTGCGAGTCTAATCCAACAGTCACTCGATGCCTCTTTCTACCAAACGACTGAAAAATTCGGAAAAGTAATTCCTTTTTACAAAGCTGGTGAAAAGCACTCCCCTAAAAATTGCAGGCCCATCTCATTGACTAGCATTTTATGTAAAGTCTTTGAACACATAATCTACACACAACTAGTTGCCTTCCATGAATTCAGCTCACCAGTTTCTCCATGTCAACATGGATTTAGAAAAAAACGTTTCTTGTGAAACACAACTATTCAGCCTTACTAACGATTTTCTTGTCGCCTTTGATCAAGTACCCCTTATGGACTGCATTTTTATTTCAGAAAATTATTTGCTGACGACTGTGCCATTTATTGAAGACCATATTATGACTCTGACTCCAAGCAATTACGGCATGATTTAGATTTTATGTTAAAATTGTGTGAGCTCTGGTGAATGGAACAAAATAATAACAAGTTCAAAGGAATGCGCATGGTTCGTCACGTTATATTTACTTGTGCGTGTAGCCTTAATAACACAACACAACACTAGAGCTTGTAAACACTTATAAGTATGTAGGAGTGATTCTAAACTGAGATCTTTCTTGGAACCCTCATATTATTTATGTGACTAACAACGCTAACCGTATGCTTAGATATTTATGGTCCCGTAATTTATCTATAGTCCCGTCATTATTAACAATATTTTTTTATTAAAAACTAGGGAGGTCAGAGCTTAAGTATGCAGCCTCCAACTGGAATCCCAGTGTCGCTTCCCATACTGACTACCTCGAATTAATTAGGAATAGATCCGGAAGTTTTATTTTGGCTAATTATAATCGTACCACTAGCGTAACATGAATGAAAAATACTTTATCACTAACCAGTTTCGCACATCGCCGAAACATGTCTAGTATTTGTCTCTTTCACGAAATTTCGCACCACAACACTGTACTCAGAAATCAATTCATAACCTCCCCATCGTTTGTTTTTGCTCGCTTGCATCAGCGTCACAATGTAGGCGTTTCATTTTTCCATTATAACAAATATTTTGCTTAATTTGTTCGAGAGTTTCGATAGAATGGAATCAGCTCCCTGCATCACTTACAGCAATTATTGATTGTGTTCCATTTTGTTCAAATGTTCCAAGCGATATATGCCCTGTTGTTTAGCTATTTTGTGTTTTCCACTGGTATTTTATTTACTTTTCTCACCACTTCGCTCTGTAATGACTCTGGTCCCGAGGGTAAAATAAATAAATACATAAAATAAATAAATGCTATACTTGAACTTCATGATAAGAATTTTTTACACGTGATTGACATCGACCCGGTTTTTGAGTTATATAATTCCATTTTTCAATTCCGACGCCCGGCGAATGTCTTTTGTAAGCAATTGTTTCAAACAGTTATATCCTGAGAAGATTTAACATCATTGCATGAAACACAACAGTCTCCGAAGAAATGAATTTCGATATATAAGTCCTAGTCGTATCATTAACGTAAAGCATAAAAGAAAGGGTCCCAACAAAGCACTGGCGCACACCAGAGTCAACGAGCATCAAGTAAGATTTATAGCCTTTGAAATACAGGTATTGTTCTCTGCGTTCTCGGTGCGAAGCTAACTATTTCTCCAGTATGTGTGAGATTAGAATTGCGTTCAGTTTAAGACAAGCTGATTGTAGGGGAGTTTGACAAATGCCTTAAATAGATATAGGAATAGTACGTCGAATTGTCCTCTGCTCTAGATAACTTGAGAAAAATCATGGGTAATTTCAAGTAGCTGGTTTACTGTAGACAACACTTTCTTAAATTTATACTAAAAAGCTACCAAAATATTTCCATTTTCTACATAGTCATAAATATTTATAGAATATATTTGTTCTAATAACTTACAAAACTGACTCGTTACCAAGGCAGGCACGTCATTTAGAACATTTTTATTTTCGTCCTTTTTAAAACCGGGAAGGAGTTAAGCTTTTTTGCATTCATTAGTAAAAAAAAAAACAGTCAACGATAGTAATTTTAGAAAGATTATCAGCAAGTATTTAGACATCCACTTCGAGTGACGCACGAAGAAAGTGTACAAAATTAAATTAAAATCAAACTAAAAAGAACTTCTTGAGTTAAAACGATATCCCTGAACTTCGAGAGAATTTGATCAACGGCGAAGTTTGTTAGTTTTTTATCATCGCGAATAAAAACTGGCTCGAAATTATCATAAAAGCTATTTGCAATTATTGCCGGGTTTTCAGTAACTTCCCCGTTTATTTTTCGTGTAGAAGTGCGCTCCGGTTTGAATGTTATATGCATCCAAATCTTTAGTATGGTCGATTTAAAGAATCATTCTAAAGCAGAGTTATGATTATGGAGTTTTGCAGCACATAACATTTGTATTTAGCCCCGCCGACATATTACTTGTACATGTTTGACTGACTAACTCAGATGGCTTGGCCTTTTTGCGAGTACGCGACATCCTTTGTTTCCTTTGAATAATCTCACGGTTAATCCACCGGTTTTTGTCCATAATTACTTTCATCATGTTTTGGGAAAACTAGAAACATTATAAGGAGTGTTACAACCTAAAACGTTTCAAAAGCATATCTATGTTAGTACATCTTTCTAAAAGTTTTGAGAAATCATCAAGTGGCCAGTCTAAAAAATTATCGTACTGACATCACCTCCTTTGGTAAAATCAAGCACCATAGCTCTTTTTATATATTTGTATACGAATTGTCAATTCTAGCAACCCAGTTTGTGGTCGAAAAGTTCATCTAACACTGCCACACACAACCCCATCAAAGATGCTGGTAAGAAAAACGTAATCGAGTATGGACAATGAATTACCATGGATCCTAGGAAAAGAATGTACTACCTGTGTTAGGTCAAACGTAAATGGAATAAAAAGACATTCGGCACTTTCTATCTCTCGTGGATCTTCAGTAAAAAACACAATTCATTAATGGCGAATAAAAATCACCTACTAATATTATTGTACTGTCCCTCCGACTGTGCTTTGAAATATGTGCCATATTCTAATTCATCTGAGGGTGCATTGGGAAATAATGCTCTCAGTACAAAGTATCAAATATCTATTTTATTTTGCACCAAAGTGCCTCAGCCTTTGTTTGCTCTTCTATCTCAATAAAACAAATCCCCAATTAAGCACTCTATACCAACACCTCCGCCAAGAGTTTTCCTATCTTTCTTAATTTGTTCGTAACATGGAGGTAGCATTTCGTTGTTTAGAATGTTTCAGTTAAGACAGGTTTTAGCTATGTTGACAATGCCAGGATCATACGTCAACTGAATACTTTCAAGCTCTAACACTTAATTCATAATACCTCTTGCATTCATGTTTATACATCTTAATGTCCGTAGTTTTGTTAAAGTCTGTAGTGGCTTATGTCATTTTCTATTTGGGAAATTGCCTCGACACCTTCCATCCCTGACGTGGTCCCACCCATAAGTTATGTTATCTATTATCATGTTATCCAATCATAAGTTTATGACATATGCCATTTTTCTTTTGCTGGTGAGAACTGTATCAAATATAATTTATACCATCCGAATCAGGTTTGAGTAATCTTGAGTAATGCGGTAGTCAGTCCCCCTGAGTTTTTCACATTCTCAACAGGAAACCTTTTCCCTGTTGCCGATAAATTTCATAATACTTGTCTCGAAATTCCTTGCCATATTTTTTAAGCCGACGCAAAAGTTTTAGTAATATTCATCTTTAACCCAAGACGTTAAGCGAAAAATATAATTCACAACAAATTTAAAAAAAGTTTATCAGATCTTTTCTCTTCCATTTCGCAGACGCCGTCAATAACTACGTTGTCCTGTTTACTTCTGTTTTCAATATCATTAATTGTAACTGCTACAGTTTTTTGTATTTCAATTCTTCTTATTAAAGCGAAAGCCTTATATGTCCTATTACGTGAAAAGGGGACCTCGGCGTTGTGCCCGAAAGATGGCCATAAAAATGCGTGATCAATCACGCGCCGCTCAAGGTCAAAGCAGACGCGCCTCAGAAATAAGACACAAAGAAAAGCACAGCAACGCAGATGCTTCATTAGGGAAGCCGTGAAGCCGGCGGGGGCGCTTAAGGTCAAAACGGACGCTGCTCAGAAATAAAACATAAAGAAACGCACAGGAACGCAGATGCCTCGTCAGGGAAACCGTCGTGATGTTACCGCCGGTGGGCCGTGTGCGAAAGGAAGACGTGGCGATCTGCTTGTAGGAATGGACTGCGTGTAGGAATGCTTTCACAGTCCTGCACGAGAGCTGTCTAAAGTGTCTTCGGTGTCTTTTTTTTCCCCAAAAAAACCTTTTTCTGCTTTGAAGCCATACCGTTTAGTCATTCTTTTATTTCTATTATCTGCTTCAGAGTTTCCTTAATATCTCCGATATCTTTTGATATAGTTTCAAGAATTTCATAAATCGAGGTACCCAGATTTAATGTAACGTGAACACATAGCAACATGCAGTTTTCTAAAATTACGTAGCGCTCTTGACACTATTTGGCCTGGCAGCAGCTGCAAACACACGTTGCTGCTTCAATATGACTTAGTATCAAGATACTTCCGAGGCGCCGCCAGGCCAACTGAATTGGCGGTCCCTGTGGATTACTTTTATAACCCCTCGTGATGAAGACGCCACGGATGAAGGGGCTTACAATTGGTCCAAGCGAAGCCTGCTGATCTCCACTGATAGTAGATAGTTGAGGAACGTCGCAGTGGCAAATTCCCTATCGCAGTTCGCCGTGCTATGGGTGCCAGGATGAGGTGTCGTTTGGCCATTCCCGCTGTACATTTTCACTTGCATTTTGAAATTATTATTAATATAATTTATGGTGCATACGCTGTTATCATGGAATCTTTAAGTGGGTAAGTTCTTGGTTTGTGTGATATCTTAATTTTGAAGACATTTTTAGTTATTTAGTTTTTAAAACTAAAGAATTTCTAAAGACATTTTTATTTTATCAAATAAACAATAAATTGAACTGATTACGTTGGCGGTACTTTTATCAAGCTAGGCCATAAAAAAAAAATCTTAGCAACGAAGCGTCGCAGCTCTTGTTGCCAAGGCCGCAGAGCGGCTGCCATTGCTTTGTCCGCAATAGCCATAGATTCATAAATATGAAATCCTACACTCAGTTTAACTTCAAGTCAGACCGCAGTCAACGCTACGATCCTTGCACAAGTTTTAATCGAGCTATATTCCTAACAACAATTAACATTGCAAGAAGCGGATCATTTTTGCTTGAGTCCGTCGGGGAACTTCCATGAGCCGTTTCACTAAACTGACCGTCATACACGTGCAAATTTGTATTTGCAAAACATGCAGCACCGTCCGCGGTGCCAAAATGAATTCCTGGAACGCTAGGTACAATCGGTTGTAGCAGACGACAGAGGCGAAATTGGAGGCCACTGCGAGGCGGCAAGCGCTGCCTCGCTCTTTCAAGGGCCACTTGGTTAATTCCCTGGAATCCAGGAAAGGCATACAGGTGTTCGCAGGCTGCCTTTTTGGATATTTGCAAAAGGTTTATTGTGCAGCCACTCTAAGCCTATTTTCTTTCTTTTCAGGAATGTTGTGAAGATATCCATAGGAAGGACGGCAGTGTATGGCCCAGTATTGGCGGTCAATAACAAGGTGAATGCTAGGGAAACTAACGTAAATATTGGAACACCTTGTTAAAAGGAAACTTTAATAGAAAGTAATATATATTAATAAAAATAACAGCAAGTTTTTCTTCATTTTTCTGGGGTTATTTGGAAACTACAAAAAACATTTATGACGCTCTAAATAAGTATATAGTATATAATCTTTCCCTCCTGTTGCTGTTTTTAAGGAAGTTGATGTTCTAATTGTCTGGTAGCTGCAGTTGGAATGACGCCAACCCGAACTGCGCTCCTGGTCAATAGAGACAAAAAAGCGCAGGTTGCAAATTGATGTATTTCATGTTCCTCGAAACGCGAGCAAAAATGCTCATGTGAAAAAAAAAAAAAACGCATCGCTGTAGAGCTGCTTTAACCTCAATTTTCGTTTAAATACGAAACCGTGAAACGATTTTATGACATTTTTAATTATACAGCACGAAAAGGGGGAATTTCCAGTAAGGTTCCAGGTCACACAAAAGCTCAAGATTTGGACAGCTATACTCACCACACATCTTGGAGTAGTACGGATGAACATTCTGGGCGAAGCACAGTGTGGTGGCCTAGCATCTCCACGCACATTGATTGTAAATTTCACGCCCAGAGTTTTCCAGGCAATTATTCAGACCCTAAGGGATGTATCAGTGGGCCAATACTGCTCACCAAGAACCCTGGTTCCGTTTTTACATTGATTGGGTTGATCTCTCGGGGAATAAAGCTTTTTGCTAGTCATATGGATTGAAAATCCGAATGGTGAGAAGTCTCCTTGATAAAAGTGATTCAGACGAAAATCCTTAAGGTCATTTTTTTTATTATTTTTCAGTATATTTCTTTCGTGTATGTGAGTTTGGTATCCATCATAAGCACTTTATTATCTTAGTCGAGTACCTTTTACATATGCAATACGTTGTGCCACATCACGGATCATTGGTTGCCTACAGGCTCGGTAAAGAAACACGATGATGACGAGTATACCCATATCAATCAATAAAGGAAATAATCAATTAATTAGTTAATCAATCAATCTTAATCTTTCTTTTGCTCAAACGTAAAGATGGAAACGCAGGAGGCAAGCACGGCTACCGGATAGGTCCATAACCGTTACGCAAGAGCTCCAATTAGCTAACCTCATGAGCACACAATGAAATACAGTGAATGAAGAAGGAGAAAGTTAGATTAGAAATAAAATGAATAAATCCACACATTGAAGGAAGGACGTGACTATAAATGCATAAGAACAAGCGAAAAACTTCTGGTGAAACTTGAAAGGTCGTCAGTGACCTGAGGCAAAGGCAGCGCGTGCGCATAGGAAGAGAGAAGTGCCCACAGCTGACGGAAAGAGGGAGGCTTCATGTCGTCGAGTCCGAGCATAAAAGGGTAATGGGAGACCTGCGCAATTCGAGGTTCGTAGAGACTAGGCTAGGTATGATCGAGCCATAGGGATCCTGGTGGCAACGTCTAGAAGGCGATTCGTGCCACCATGCGACGATGACTCAGCCGATGCCAACCGAGAGACTGCCGGCGAGCATCGTAGTGTGAGGGTGGATCGCTGCGTACCAGCATCTGACGCGGCGCTGAACACCCTCCAGGGTCTCGATGTGATGTTGCTTATTAGGGCTTCAGAAGGAGCAGCAGAATTCGAGGCACGGAAGGACCTGCAGGGCAGTGTATAGTGCTTTTAATATCTCCTGTCCAAAATGCAGCCAAAACCGGGACACAAACCCTAGGGGGTTGCGAGCCATGGCTACAATTTGCGCGACATGACGACCGACCGAAGTCGAAATTGGGTGCAAGATATGCGCCCAGGATGCCCAGCGTGTACTTCGGGGGCTGGATTCTCTTGGCCAAACTAAAACGCAGTGCAGTGCACTTGTTGTGGCTGATACTAAGGAAGTTCATGAAGAACCACTGTGCTACACTGCCTAGATGAGCTTGCAGAGTTGCATCGTCGGTGGGTGTGCGAATGGAAATGGCTAGGGTGGTATGAACTCCGCATTGCATGGTAGGGACCTTATCCGACAGGAAATTTCGCGAACATACACATTGAATATAGTGGTGCCGAGAAGAGACCCTTGGGACACGCCTGATTAGACAGAGAAGACACTAGACACGACGGAACCCTTGAAAGTCTTTGGATAACTGCGCTTCGCAGGTAGTCGTGTTTGGCCTTTACACTAAAACTAACTCTGGAGCACCTTCATACACGGAGTTCTCTAGCGACGCAGGCAGAGAAAGATCATTACTACAAACCAAGATGTCATCCACATAACGCATTATAAGAACGTCGTCAGGATGCACGTTCAAAATGAAGCCATGTAGTTATAGATCTAAAGAACTTTGGTAAATCTCGGAACGAACTGGAGCTACTGCCGAACCAATACATAATTCTTTTTCTTAATAGCAGGTTTATCACCGTACTTTACTGCCGTAGCCTGTAGGTATAATTCTGAAATTCTGAGGAATTCCGGTACAGCGATTCCAGAATATGATTGAAACGTGACGAGATTGTTTTCGAAAAAATGACTAACCCCACTCAGTAATGTTTAGGTTCAAGCGAGTAATAGAGGTCCTTTATGTTCATTGTAAATATGGAGCAAGGCCTGCCATGAAATGGTTGCAACTTAGGAACCAGGTCGTCGGAGCAGCACAGAGACAACAGACATCTGACCTCCAAAACTGAGAGTGCACCCTGAGGAAAAGAAGATACAACTTTTTGTAACGTACTATTTTCATTGACTCCTACACAAAAAGGAATGTGGAACAGATTATTTTCCACTGCACGTAGTGTGTGTATCAACGACGACCTAGTTTGGTAGACCTCTCGAATGACGAGAGACATCGAGACGAGGCCTTCATGTTGAAATTTACTCTTGGCAGATTTTGGGGAGCGTGTGGATAATATTCAGAGGTAAAAAGCAACTCATTTGCGGTTTAGGTGTCCATATGACGTCACGTCACACCGTGACGTGACACGATGACGTGGTGTCATGCAGTAACGGCATGCGACACGTCACGGTATCCCGTAACGTCGCAGCGCTGTGTTTCGTCGCAAAGTCACGACACCGTGTTCGTGTCACGATCTCCCAGCAAAGGTCAAAACATGCTCTGCAGTCTGTCTCTCCCAACTTTATCGGTATGCGTAAGATGCACATTTTTGCATTTAGGAACGTTTTTGGGTGAAATTGTGATGATCCGAATCGCAAGATAAAAATACGCTTGACACCACTATACCACCATATTGACTCTTTCTCTTGTCTGTTAGAGACTCTTCAACTAAACTTCAAATACAAAATTTCTTATCGCGGTGCAAAGTTAAATAAAGCTTATGATAACTTAAACTCATTAAGTAGTTCGGAATTCTTTAATAGAGCCACACCAGTCTTAATTGCAACACAACAATAAAAGTTACACAACACGAATTATTGTTGAAGGAGTTAAAAGTAAAATTCACTCACGCTGTATCGTTTATCCAAAGGTTATTCACGAATAAATGTCAAAGCGATTGAAAGCTGTTTTTCTCTTTCTACAGGCATGCTAAGGAGGACAGTGCGATACCCAGTTTTCACGGACGCTTGGGAGGTGAATACCGAGGACGCCACTTTCAACTGTAGATGACGTTGTTAAATGATTGCAATGACGCTACGAACTAATAAAAATATAATGCAACATCCGTCAAGTATTTCTTCCTGAACAGCTCTAAACAAATACTGACGATTTTGCCTGGTTGATGATGTGCATTCACAGAAATATCAAAGCAGTAACAAGCGGGTGCTCGAAGTCATCGGTCCGTCACTGGACCTCTACTGCACAGAGGTGTTCCCCTGTTGGATCGTTGCACATGGCGGCAGCACATTGACCAACTCCTAAGTACCGTAATATCCCGAGTCATCGCCCATCCCCGAGTCATCGCCCACCCCAATTTTTTGGCCAATATAGATTTCTAAAAAAACACCGAGTCATCGCCCACCCCTTCAAATACCCCAACGCGGACTCCGCGATCTGCAAACACTCATCCTACCCAAATGACGCGGCCGCGGACGTTACAGTTGGAGGACGTCCGTGACAAAGTAAAACCGAGAGAAAGGCCCTCTCTTTGCTTACGCATTTTTCGCGTGAGCGACTCCGAAGTGGTAGTGTATCCATGCGAAAAGAAAACGATGAAGATAACAAAATAAAAGTTTGTTTTGCTTACGAAAATGTCGATCCGACAAAAAAAAAAAGAATCGGAAAGATAACACAAGCATTAACCCAGTCAGGAATCGCGAGGTAAGCGTACGCCCCATATTTTGGGATGTAACCGCGGAGTGTAAGGTCGAAGTCTGTCTCCGCCGAAGTAAGGTCGCCGCGAACCCGCTCCTTCTCCCCGCACGTCGCGACCGCGGTTGTGCAATGTTTTAGACAAAATAAGCCAACAGGTAAATAAAGCTTTTCTGGAACGCCCTACACAGACGTTAGCAGAGCGTCCCAAACCCCCATTGATAGCACGCCGTGCACGGACGCACGCATGTACGCAAAAAACAAGGAAGTTGCGCAAGAGCTTGTGATTGACAAGGCGCCCGACTTGGCCCGACGCCAAAGTATTGGCCACGCGATCGCCGGCTTTTCCGCTTTCCCAGCATCGCTCTTCGTCGCTTCTTTGGTCCGCTCACTCGCTCGCTCGTTGCGTCTAATTGGTTTTTCTATTTTCTTGCAGAATTTTCTTTCTTTTCTTCTCTTTTTTTTTACTAACTAGGAGAACATAGTGGTGACGTGTTTTCACGAAACAAACGTTCGTGCTCTATGCAGATCGGTGGTGTTCCTAGCGTGTATGCAAGCAACGGACTTCGCGGTAGTAAAACATTCTTTCGTGAGCATTTTTTCTATAAAACAATAAAACTAAATCGAGTTTTGAGTTTAATGTATCTGTTGCGTAGCAGCGCTAGATACGGAGAGAAAACTGGGCGGCTTTCTCCGCTTTTATTAACTTTTTGTGCTCACCCACCAAGACATGGCCCACCCCACTTTTTCTATGAATTTCAGGCGGCAGGGGGGTGGGCGATGACTCGGGATATTACGTAATGCAAGCCCACTCGGTCCTCGGTGGAGTTGGCTAATATGACGCAACCATGGGCAGTCTCCCCTATCTTGCAGTTTGTTGTTTACAAGGCCGCATTTTAGCGATGCTCCGACTAGTTCCCACTTACAAATCTGCCCTACAACCCTCCCCCTCCCCCCGCCTGAACCTCCCCCTAATGTTACTGTATAGGGAACGGGAACCACTTGGTTCCAAAATTTTGCCTTGCCCGCCTGGGAGCCCTTTATCTGAGTGTCCATCACCACATACATGGGTAAATTACTTCCAAAATGTAATTTAATTACAATTACTTTGCTTCAAAAGTAGTTTAACTACAATAACAATTACTGCTATGTTAAAAGTAATTAATAGCAATTACAAATTACTTTTAAAATGTAATGAAATTACTTTACAATTACTTATTTCTTAGAGCAACCCGACTTGGGCCATATAACATTAAACGAGTTGCATAGAATGCAATGTATTTGTTGATTCCTTACTCAAATGTTCACGCATTGTACTTTCTTTTTATGAATTTTGATAAATTCATGATAGAACTTGACAGTATGTGGCAATGAAGTACTGCGTTCTTGTATTTTTAATAAATAATATATTTGTTTATATGCTGAAAGACGCCAGATCGCTAAAGAAAAAAATTTCGTTGACAGACTTTTGTTAGCCAGGCAAATAAAAATGTGACAATTATTAATACTGAAATATTTTACAAGTAATAAAGGAGCTCTGCTACGATTTTAATGTTGAAAGAATTTGCTTCTTCTACTTTTGACTTTGTTTATTTTGCCACAAAGGACAGAAGACACATCTGCTTCCTTCGAAATGTTGCGATTCCGCCACGTAATTACGAGGCAAAAGTTAGAATGTTTCCCGACCTGCAGCAGCGGGCGGCGGCCATGAGAACCACGCGGCTTGACGTCAATGGGGGACTTGTAAGAAGATAGGAAACTGTGCAAGTTCCTGCTTGATAAAAGATTTTGTCGTTCCAACATATATATAAATGCGTCAAAAACTTGGTATCTTTGACAAAACATTGGTTGATTGATTGAAACGTTTATTATTAGCAGAAAAATGAAAGGACCACCGTGCCGCTTGAACTTTATTCATCTGAAACGGTGGCTTAGGGAGGGAAGATAGAACCAAAGGGGACAGAGAGAAAGATAAAAGAAGGAAAGAGAATTATATGTACAGAAAAGGTTCGCTGTCCGCACAAAGGCAAGCAGCGACTCGAGAATGTGTTTCCGGTGGTTGGGTGGCTTTGTGGTGTGTGGGCATGTCCATTCCGCGTAACGTGTGGGGCGATAGCTTGCCGGGATTAGATTAAGGTGTGTAGCCCTGTGCATGGAGTGCTCAGGACATTCCCATATAATGTGAGGGCACTTCACCGGCACTTTGCAATGGGGACAGAGTGGGCTAGGGCCAACATCATCCTCTGAAATTGGGCGGTGAAATCTAGCCCTCCAGACTGGTGTCAGTGCCGTTTGTGTATGGAGCTGACGAACACAGCCGCAAGGGATTTACTACTTACCTTTGAACCCTCACAAGGCTGTGTCCGCCCCTCCGGTCCCAATCCAGCCCAGGTTCCCATGGGTCCATTGGAGCGCAGGGAGGCCACTCGTCTCGCCAGAAAGGCGCGACCTGCTGCTCTCCTTCTTCAGGAGGAATCTCCCCTCAACAAAACTTTTATTATGCGTAGTTTTAGTGGTGTCATTTATCCGAGGTCAACGAAACCGCCAGCTCAATCTGCTAGCGCGAACAGCCGCCAGAAGCAGGAGTGGGACGGGGGCAGAACCGTTACTCCAAAAAAGTAATTAATTAGACTTCCATATATTTGCTCTAAAAAGTAATATATTATCGTTATAAATTCCTTCCCGAAAAAGGTGACTGATTAATTACTTCGTTACTTTACTCAATTACTTTTGCGTTACTCCAAGGAAACATGCAAAATACATGCAATATCTACTGCCTTGTTGAGGGGGAAATTTTGAGCCCCATCTTTTGACATGAAATCACATTTTATATCTACCCATTTTTTTAGGTTAATAATATTAGGAGGACAAATCCTTACATTTTAAAAGACTTAAACAGGTGTTTCAGATAAACGAGTCTTGCGCCGTGTAGCCGGGACAAAACTAAATCCCATGAATATGCGACGAATGCACTTGGCCGGCGGAGGTACGCAGAACATTAAAATTATGGCATCGGCAAAGTTAAAAACTCGATTCCCCCGAAGTTGTGATTTTTCTATGGTTCCTACATGTTGCCTAAATGGAGGCTGGTTTACCCACTAAAACCTTCTGGCTGTGAGACCTAGATGCGGTACTTGTCTTGGGTAAATTTCAAAGACTCCTGCTTGATGAATGTTATCCGCCCGTCACCCACGATCTTCTTTCTTGATCACCAAACTTATCATAACCAATGCTCTACACGCAATATTAATTCACAAGATTTTAGCTGAACTGATTTTTTCGTTTAGAAGTGATTAACAAAAGCACAATTGTCAGTGAACAGGAGGCCTACATGTCTCTCATGCGTTTAAAGCCGCCTTACGCTCTCTCAACTCCAGTGTCCTAGCCAGCCACTGTTTATCCTCAGAAAACTCGGGCTGTGCTCCCTTTCCCTAAAATTTTAGTCTAAGTTCCCGCAGGCGCAATTTGTTGAGGAGAACACCAGCATTCTCGTTTCTAAAATATGGATTCAGCCTCGAAGTCCCAAGCAGTTTTGGTTGTGCTTATTTCCTGCTGTCGAAAGTTACTGTTTAAACTGACAGCAGGTTTGATGCTACATTTATTTTTGTGTTCCAATGAGCCGCTCCCATCGCACCCCTCATGTTTCTGCTTTACACATCCGCCAGCGCGTAATCAAGTGACAGAAGCTACATAGCTGCATGGTTGGACCAGGCACTATTTAGCGTTCACAGCGCTGTCAATGATGAGTAGGGACGTTGATTCATTGGAGCTTTCTTCTGTGTTTGCGGGGTGGGCGTGTGTCGGCAAAAACATCGACAAGCAAAGTATATTTTCGCGTGACAACCACAAAAAACAAAAGATTGGTTTTTGGGGTACAAGGCGCAGAGGGGTGTGGAAGAAAGGGGGAGGTAAGAGGCTAGGGGGGGGGGGGGGGGCGGACGTATGCACCACGGTCACCATGTCCATGGTCCTAGTCCTCACGACCCTCCCGCGACGGTTTTGTGGACGATTAGTTTTCTGCTCTTTTGTGCGGCTCGAAGTCCGTTCGTTTTCCAAGAGTCGAAAGCTGTTGCCTTTCTGTAGACAGTCAAATCCTCCCAGCCTGGCTGACCGTAGGAACGAATACAGAAATGGGCTCTGGCTGGGCTTTCGTGGTTGCCGTGAATTATTTTTCCTAGCCAGCAGCCTCTTCACGAGCGAACCCCCGACTGTGTTACCATGCTAAAAGCGCGAAGGCCGTTTCATCGCCCTTCTTCCACTCTATTTCTCGCTTTGATGGGACGGAGGAATTGTAACGAGTAATTTCAGTTATTCGTTACTGAAAAAGTAATGAGATTACATTAAAATTACATTTTCTAAAAAGTAACCAATTAATTACAATATGACAGGAAAAGTAATTAATTAGAAGTAATCCCGTTACTTGTAACGGATTACTTCCAAGTCTGCTCCGTATCGTGTCGGGGAGAGTACTTCACCATGCTGGCCTACTCTCTCGCACTCCTCCGCGCGTCTCCCGTTTCCGGAGACGAGCGGGATCGCGCGGGAGAGTCGGGCCTGCCCTCCGAGTGGATGGCCGTCTGGTCGAGGAGTCCTGGATTGGACTCCGGGCGACGGGACGAGTCGCGGAGTACGAGCTCGTCCGACCGGCGATGATTCGACGCTAGCGTTTCCCCTGGCTCTGACAGTCGGTGTCCCCTCCTACTAGTGGACGCCCGTCTGCCGAGAGCCCTGGCCCAAACTCCTGGCACGATGGGTAGCGGCATGAGCTCGGCCCACTGGCGATGACTCCGCTCGCAATTACCCCTTTGGCTGTCAGGTCGGCGGGCGCGGCGGGCACTCCGTGTCCACGGTTCGCTTGACCGCAATTTCTTGTGGGGGACCCCTGGTACTCAATAAACGCTGTTGGATACCGGGATCATCGTGATTGGCATGGCTTTGGATGAACCCGGCGCGGCGATCGCTGGTATCCGTCGGCCGCGCAAGTGGAGCGGGCATCGGATTCCCATTTGAGCACTAGTCCCCGGACGGAAAGGTACTTTATCCTCCCTTTTCTCCACAACATATGCCCAGCTTCATCATTCTCCGAGATCCTTTCATGGACTGCAGCATTTGACTCCACCACAACTGATTTTCGGCAAATTCGACACTCGAGATTTCTTAGAGTTCTGCACACTCAGCCCACAATCCCCTGCATGGGCTGAGTTTTATCGTGGGTTTGATCCGGGTAGGCACTTTGTACACAACGCTAGCTTCTTCGTCGCCGACAAAAACTTATATGTGACCAAACTGTACGGTGATAAACCTATTTCTGTATACTGTTGACGAATTAAAATCACGGTGCCTGCTGAAATAGTCTGCATTTTTAAAATCTTTATCGTACGAAAAACAGAACTGATATTTGTGGCCCATCAGACTTGAAAAATAGTTCATTAGTTCCGACGTATTGGCCATACAAGACTCGAAGGGACGTACCGCGCACTTCTTGTGGCGCAAGCAAGAGTATAATGCTGGATCGTCTCAGACATGTCCGGCCCAAGTTGCCAGTCTCGGTCATTACGTAAGCTACGCTACTTACGGAACACTCTTTTCTTTCTAAGCAACGTATTCCTGATAGCGCAGCAGGGGTCGCCTTTGGCGCTGAGGGTATCTAGAAACCATTGAAGTTTCAGTCTGGCTTAGTGATGCCTAGTTGGGTAGTAATTCAATTGCTGTAATTGAAATACTGTAATTTAATTACTTTTCTTGGTAATTTGTAATTGTAATTAATTACTTTTGGCTAAGAGGAATTGCAATTATAATTTAATTACTTTCTAGCTTCTGCATTTGCACAATTTCAGGCCCAATTACAATTACTTTTGCAAAACTGCGGCGCCGACGGAACCTCTCTGAAAGCCTCAGCGCTCGCACAAGCGGCCTAGTTCTCGGTGAAACACTCACACATCCCCGCAGGGGACACCTGTGAAAGCAGGTGTTCGCTGAGTGGCGTCACCACGGACCCCGAGCCATGCGGGTTCGCCCGCCCACGTCTGGCTGTGCGTGGCTTTCCCGTGTCCGGGGAAAAGGGCATCCTGGCGGTTGAGTCGAGCCCGGGGTAGGTTTGGACCCTTTGGGGCCCCCCGGGCGAGGCAATACACCCCTTCGGCCCCGCTTCGCGTAGACGGGTGTCCTGGCTTGGCCCGATCAGGACGATTCAGTCAGTCGCCACTTCTACTATCCCCTCCCTTCTTTTACCCTTGTTTTCACCTTCTTTTCACTCTTCCCATTTCTCTTCTTTTCTTTTTCAACTCCTTTGGCGGCAAGGGCTAACCTTGGGTGGCGATAGACTCCTTGTCCAGACCCACACCTGGTTATAGTTCCTGGGCAGTGCTAATAGCATAACGTCTCTAACAACGCCCTTTTTGTTATGATGCGTTATCCATTCCCTTGTTGGGCTGCGTGGTGGGCGGCATACCACAGGTTCTGAACAAACTTCGCCTCTCATGGCAAACCCCCAAACCAAATACCCCCAGTTCTGGACGTGCCGCTAAGAGGCACCGTCCCGAACGAACAGTCATAGTCAAAGATAATGAAGATGAAACTTTTTCAAGATTTATGGTGATTCACTCTGAGGTCCCTGACAAACCTCTCTCTAAGATGTCACCGTTTCTTGTAGCGAAGGTTTTCGAAAGTCAGATTGGTGGTGATTACAAAGCAAAGAAACTGCATTCTGGTGATCTGCTTGTTGCAGTTGCAGAAAAGTCCCAGAGCATTACTCTTCTAAAATTGACATCCCTAGGTAACATACAGGTAACAGTGAGCACACACACAACCTTCAACACCATTCGAGGGGTGATTTCAGAAGATAATCTTCTTTCCAGTAGTGAAGACGAGATCTTGGAAGGCCTGCGGGCATCTTGAGAAGTGGCGGTCAAACGCATTATGACGAGGCGTGACGGTGCAGAGGTGAAAACTAAACACCTTTCCTGACGTTTGAACGTCGCATGCTTCCTGCACTCGCCAAAGCTGGCTACTTGAATTGCCGTGTCAGACCGTACGTCCCGAACCCACAGCGGTGCTTCCGTTGCCAGCGTTTTGGTCACGGGTTGCGCAGCTGTCGGGGGAGGGAGACGTGTGCAAAGTGTGGGAGCCACGACCATGTGGCCGACGTCTGTGAAGGTTCAGTTGCCTGCGCGAACTGCAGGGGTCCTCACCCTCTCGGTCCTGCCCGCTGTGGCGACAAGAAAAGGAAATCCTTACCTTACGAGCCAAAGAGAACCTGAAGCAAAACAAAGGTTTTCCTTCATTTCTAAAGGTACCTACTCCGACGCGGTACGCAGGGGCCCTGCACCCCGTATGGAGTCCAGGGCCACTCAGTTCTTTCTTGAGGACTTGGCAGGTTCCTTTCAGGCCCCGAAAGAACCTGGGGAGAAGTAGGGTGCCCCAGGTAACGCTGGGAGCACACAGACACCCCAATGGATTCAGGCACAACCTCCGGCTGACCGGCAGCCTCGTGCCAGTGGTTCTTCTTAAGATGGGGAGCGAGGCCGTCGTTCCAATTCCTCGGAGGCCTTATTACGGAGCACCAGGGCCCTCCTGCTGCTCCATCAACGTCAAAAGACGTTGAAAGCGTGAATGTGGGAGGGTCCCGGCCTGGTATGTCGAAGCCTTCTTCGGCGGGGTCTAGCCGTGGCCGGAAATTCGTGGCTCAGGTCTCCGACCACGTCGGAACTGGCAAACCTGCGTCCAAGGTTCAGAATGCAGTGGGAGCTGTTGACAATGCCGACTCTTCCGGTCCTTCCTCGGATCAGGACGACATGGAATGGCAAACCGCTAAATCAAAACAAAAAGGAAAAAAGCCGGCGGTTCCTCCTTAGGGTGTAGCACATGCAGTATTACTTTAATTCATTTCTGAAATCTTTTATCCTTTAAATTGGGCTCTGCAATTCTTCAGTGGAACTGCCGTGGCTTATTCACTAACCTTGCAGATGTTGAGTTCCTTTTAGAAGGGTGTAAGGCATCTGCCTTATGCTTGCAAGAAACACATCTTGAATACATCTTGGGTTGCCAAAGGCATGGTAGCACTTTTGTGAACGAGGACTGAGGGAGTCGGTGCAATGCACCGACTCCCTCAGTGCATTGCATGCACTCTCTTCACTAACGCCCCTCAAGCACTTCCTGCTCCTTGAACTGCTATTATGGTTGTTGCTGCCTCAAGACAGGGATACGAAATTATATTTTTCTGCATTCCCAGCCACGTGGGCATTCGGGGCAATGAGGCAGCAAATCGCGCAGCAAGTACTTGCGTGAAGCGAACAGTTGATCTCGATAACATTCTTTATGCACACTACAAAGGCCTTTACAGGCGTCACGTTAAGTGTAAATGGCAGGCTGAATGGCATCAAGAAATCAGCAACAAGTTGCACATGATCAAACCTCTTTTGAACGAATGGCAGAGTGCACGCCACCAGAAACGCTTTTTTGAGGTTGTCCTTTGCCGGCTCAGGATTGGTCAGACTCATCTGACTCATGGCTACCTCCTTCGTGGGGAAGATGGCCCCTTTTGAGCTGTGTGACAATGCGTTAAGCATTCTACATATTCTAGTTGAACGTCCTGCGTATCATAAAGAACGTCTTTTGTATTTTTCGCAACTGTATCAAGCACAAGTCCCTCGTATACACTCAGCTCTGCTCTTAAGTGATGATTCTCTTGCGACACACTAATGTTTTCAAAATTTTAGATAGTATCGGCCTTCTACACCGATTGTAGCTTTCTTAACGTACAGATTATGCCCATCACCCTTTTACCTTTGGGTACCCCATTACCATCTTTTATCGAATCACTGGCTACTAAAGCCTCTTTTTTCTCTCTCAGCCTTTTCCAGCAATAGTCTTGTTTTTAGCGCTCTATGGCCTTAGTAGCTTTTGCGCCATGAACACCAAATCAACCAACCAACCAAACACTGACACATAGACAAAAACTCACACACACACGAAAACATGAATAGCGTCACATTGTTTGTTGTTTTGTTGCTTACACTCCGGGCTTATAGGATAGGCTCTTTGGAGCCTATCTCAACGGCGCCGTTTAGCGCCGTCTGCGGTGCGAGAAGCAAATAGCTTAAACATGGCAAAATATCGATAAAAAAAAATTGAGCTTCAGCTTTCAGCCGAGGTTAGCAATTGTAATTGTCTATGAAGTTTGTTTTCTTTCTTTTTTGCCAGTTTTTTTATGTCCCCCTTCTAGTGCTGTCGCATATGCGTATCTTTTTATTATTTTGAAGTTTATTTCGTGTTCGGTTTACTTCGAATATTATTTGCATGAGCACTTTGGAGACTGACCTCGCACCCGTGAATATTGTCACCAATGATTCGGGAGCCCCGATTCGGTACGCATATATTTCTGAGCCCTCATAAATTCAACTCAATGTAAATAATTTACAATATCATGATGTTTGTATGTGAATGTGGTCGGATTAGCACATGCGGATTTTACATTTATATTAAAAGAGCTGTGCAACAATTTCAGTGTTCTGTTTAAATAATTTAAGATATGGTGTCTCGACCTTTCTGAAGTAAAGAACAAAAAACCGCTTTTGCCTGCATGGCCTAGTTTTTATTTTAAAAACGAACAAAGATTGAGGTTTTTGGCACCTCTCAACTCCCTCACCATCTTCCCAGTCACGTGCGCTGTGACGTGAATGGGGGACGCGTGGGGTTCCGGTGAAGCTCTCTCTCTTGAGCCATCAGTGAGCAGCAAGAACTCACCCGCTCGCAACCACGTGACCACGTGCTTGCGTAGTGCGATCAACATGGAGTAACGGGCACAACTCGGAGCGACAAGGCTCGAAATCAGACGGCTTCACCCGGAACGTCCGCGGCTTACGCTTTCTCGGGGGAGGGGGACCAATGGCTTCCAAAATGTTTACACCTAAAAGAACAGTATACGCTGTGGCACTGGGCATAATGTCTCACCCTGATCGGTGTCTTAACGCAGACACTATATGTAGGTCTAAGCATATTTTCAGTCATATCCTTCTTAGAGCTCCCACCGAAGATTCAAGTGATCGGATCTTCTATGTAGTTTTTTGGGGGAACGCAGACACTCCAGATTTCTTGGAATTATACATTGCATCCAAATGATTCTATGCTCTCTTGAAATGAGTGCTGACGCAGCGCATCTATCGAATTTGCGCCTCTCCTTGTGCCAGCGTCAAGAATGCTCAAGCTTCGTGTAAATTGCTCTGTGTATGTGTTCTACTTGTCAACTTCTTTATTAATGAGCAACTTGCGGCAGCCATTATGATATACCTAATGCCACACACTATACTTTGTTTCAGCTCAAGTCCAGACGCAACCAATGGTAAAAGCGCGAGCATGTCGCCCTGAACAATATTTGCAATGCACGAGTGCGCGTGCGTGGCAGGGACGCTGAGAGCCCGGAGCTCGCGCACTAGAACGGGGGCATTTTTAATTGGCACCAGAGTGGAAACCAACCCTTATTTTTTTATCATGTCACTTAGACTTTTTTGATTTAAATAAAATTTATTTTGTTTAGTCACACTCATATTATTTAAATCACCTCAGTTAGAATATACAGTTTTTAGCACTAGGTATTTTTTTAATGGCTGCCTGGTATAAATATGTCCTGCTTGATAATTATTTGATTCTAATAACAGTCCATATGAGGAGCAAACGCTGATAGACGAACGGTAAAGAACAAAATATTTTTTGAATTGTTTTTGGGTAAAGTGTTTGATTTAAATCATTATATCCAAATCGATGGGATTGAACTCACGATTTAAATAATCTTGATTTTTATTCTACACCCTGGTTCACACCCACTAGACGCACAATTAGCTTTCCCATCCGGTGAAATTTATCTGGGGCTTCATTCAGACCGGCAGTTTATTTTTCACGATTGGGATTAAAACACATCTTGAAACAATGTGCGGTAAACAACACATTTTAGTCTGCTGCTGATGGATAATAATAATAATAATAATAATAATAATAATATTTTATTGTTCTTTGTTTACGATACAGAAAATCGGGTCCGTCAAAGCCTAGAGGCTTGTACGACGTGGCCCGGCAGCCGCGAATAGTTATTTATACAACGCTGCCACTTGCGTTGAAAAACAAACAAAACACAAACAAAACAACAATACATCAATGACAAGTTCACTCACTTGGAAATATACATAAAAATAAAAAAAAAATAGATCTTGTCTTCTCATTATCTGAACCAAATATTTGACATACAAGATATCACGCCCACCGAAAAAAACGAAAACGTTCTTTTTTTATAAGAACCAAACAAGAAAACAACAACATTTAACTGTAAGCATCTAGAACAAAAAAATTCTGCCACTCAATGCAAAAGATTTAGACTACACAGATAAGGTGAAATAATTTAAAAAGAGAACATCTATGTATATAAAAAAGTTTACATCTGATTTTGCAAACACCATGTTCTAAATTTGTTTTTAACTTCTTTTAAAGAGTCTAAACTAATGAGTTCTTCCGGTATCTTATTGAATATATAAGGGACATAAAAACTTCTCATTCTTTTTCCGTAATGCGTGTTTATTCTTGGCAAATAATATCTATCTATATTTCTGAGAGGCCTTTTCTTTACCGGATGTTTGTATGAAATTGACGGTACCTGAAAAAAACACTTTATTTTTACCAAAGTTGTGTGGAAGGTTAAACAGATATTTGAGTCACAAAGTGGTACTGAATTTCGGAGAGGGTCTTGGTCATTCAAGCTCGTAGTTATAGCATTTGACAGAATCGCTTCGTACAATTACGCAATTAAAGTATCATTGAAGTGTTTGCTGCATATCAGGCTCGATTGCCATGAATCAACTAGTGGAATAAATTAGGAAAAAAATTAATAACTGTACCATCCAAAGCAAGCTGTCTTGTGTCGTTGCCGCTACATTATTTTAAGGGCAGTGATTCAACGAACAGGTAGAACGAAGTGTAACTACACAATTCTTCTTGGCAGAACAATTAATTGATAAAAAAGAATAGTGCAGGAGTTTTTGTGCTGGAAACTGTTCCACAATAGTGAAAATTTCACAAAAATGAAACAAATCCTATCTGGCCATTTTGTAAGGACGACATCAGTATGGCGCTGCGACGGGTAAGTCCTTTATCGCAATTTTCGAATCAAACACTTTGGTGCGCGGTTTCCAAATTTTATGAGGTAGAGCGATATTTTAAACAACCACAAACAGACACACATGAATGTCACTGAAGGTGACAAGCGAGCCTCATTTGATATCCTTATCCGTATTTCATAATTTTGAGCATATTTAGTGGTAGAGCGAAACCACTTACACAATAAAAAAAAATGATCGCGTCCTTGCACATTTATAGTCAATAAAAGAATAAGAACAGCAGGGGGTGTCATTCAAACGCCATGCCTCCAGCACGTGCTCCATGCCTTCTACAGTGCCTTGGCTGCGAGCGCGCGTTCTTAAGGTGCACCAGACCCCGAAACGTTTTCGAAGGTAGGAAGCTCGCGCTGGACACGGGACATCTAAAGCTCCTCTCTGCCGCTCTGCCGTTCTTACCTTGTCAGTGACTGTAGTGGAGAAATGGTGACAGGCATTCGCTTTTCACAACAAGCTCAGTTGAGGCGCAGACCGGTCAGGAGTGGCAACTTGACGAATAATCCAGAGTCATGAGTACCGTCACAGCATGCAATCCATCTTGTCTAACTATGCGTTGCACTACTACCTTGAGCGCGCACGTGACTAAGAGCATCTGCTCTAGCGTGATAGAGTCGCATAGTGACTCCAGTCATGAAAGAATGAGGAGCAGTCTACAAATCGTTAAAATGTGTTTTTTATTAGATTTTTAGACGTATGCTTTATAACTAGAGGCCGGATCTTTAGGCAAACGCCTATTTTGTTCCTTTGGTCCCTATAGTGCCTTTTCTATATATGAGCACGAATCATGAGTTAAGAAGCGTTTTAAAAGTGGTTTTATAGTGCCTATAAATGCCTATTTCCGCGTTTGTGCGTAAATTACCGTTTCCCGCCTATAAATGTATATTTTTCACTTTTTTTTCTTTTTTTTGTTTTTGCTTCGCTACCCGAAAATGACTTGTTCTGTGTAGTTTCAAATTCAAGCGAACTATTTTTTCTCTTGCTACGATGCATGGCAACAGGCTGCTCCAATCTCTGTCCCGAGATCCACCACAAACATCGTAGTTTGTTTTCTTCACGCCTGTAAGCCAAGGCGCAAACGGCGCCTTCTTTCAAGTAGAAGGCTCTTCTCAACGCAACTTCCTTCTTTGCTTTCTCCCCCTTTCGCCTCGCCCGAGAGAAGCGGGTTTGTTGTCTTAACATGTCTGGAGAGTGTGGAGCCCAGGAGCTGCCTGGAGGCTGGAAGGTTGGTTCTGGACGCTGCTCTACTCCGCTTCACCCTAAATTGAACTTAGTGGATGCTACAGCGTTCCAGCCAGTCCAGCGCTGGGACTGTGGCGTGTGACCTGGAGTCTCCGCGTGTCGCTCCGCACAACTGGAGTAGCACTGGATTGGCTGAGATGGCTTGTCCTATTTGCTGCGGTTCATTGGAAGATCGGGAAACGGAGCGGAAGGCCCACTGAAGAGCTTTTCTTTTTTTCCTCTAGTGAGAAAGCGCGTGTATCGGTGTGTATTTGCGTCTGCGTATATGTGCGCACGTGTGCGTGCGTGCCAGCATAGCCTCCTCTATACTGGCAAAGCCTGGCAGATTGTCTCTTGAAGCAACCGACGAAAGTGAAAAGGTAGAGCGGCAGACAAGAGTCAGGTATACGAGTGCTCCGCTGAGGTGAAACGCCGAAGCACACTTGTCCCGAGCGATGGAATGTCCGCTCGTGCTTCTCGCGTTCCTTGGGCTACCGCTCCTTTTCTCGTCAAGTCTGAAAACCATTTCTCGTGTCCTCGACGCTGTAAAAGCTGTGTGCTGAATACCAGACTCCCCGAGAAATGCTCTATGATGCCAGATCCTCGCGCTCCAAATCTGCGACCGGGCACTCTATGGCTCCGTCATCGAACTGCCAGGTTTTGTGAGTATAGAGGAGGCTATGGTGCCAGCCTACATGTGAGGTGAAGGAAATAGGAAGCCGCGGTTTGCTCGTTTCGCGTGCGCGTCGGTCTCTAACTTTATTGTGTCCGGTGGTTTGCGGTTTGCTGCTTTTCGCTTTCCCTGCCTGAAGCTTCTCAACAATGCCAAAAAAGAAGGTCCCAAAGAGCGTGCTGATTCTGCAATGAACCCAACATTCCCTTTGCTACTCGACCGACGGAGATATGGTCTTTTGTCAACCGTGTGGAAAGCAGAAGACACCTTTAGGTACCTTGTTTCGGCGAAAAACCAAAACTTGATCGAACGACGATTTAGCGAGTAAAATTGAAACCACGACGTTTCATCGAATGACGCTGTAGCGAATGGAAGCTTCGTTTCCCCTGATAGACAGCGAGGGGTAACCGCGCTCGTCACCGCCGAAAAAACAGCCTAATCGCTAAAATGGCATTTGCAAAAATGTTCGTCCGCTCAAATATTTTCTAATTGCTGAAACGTCATTCGCTCATATAATATGGGCCAAGAAAAACACCCGCATCTTTATTAAAGAAAAGATGTAGATGCATTTATTTAATGAAAGGTTTACTCGTCTGAGTTGATGAATTTCCTGCGCAAAGTCCAAAAGCCTCTACAAAACTGTGTCTCCCCTGAGATGAAGTTTGTTTGCTATTGTTTTCATAATTTTTCCCATTGTTCCCAGTTGGACTATGTACAGCATGGGACAGCTTAGTACCGGTGTGGGCTCGAGTCCACTTTTTTGAATGTTTGGACAAATTAAACTGCAATTCCTATTGTACCACTTTATTCTGCATTTCTTTGAATGGCAGAGGCCCTACAAGCTTCCAAGAACACCCTGTGAATAAAAACTGATTGTGCTTATAAATGCCTATTACGAAGTTTTTAGTGCCTTTTCTAGGCGCCTAAAAGTGGAGTTTTTAGTGCCTAAACATCCGGCCTCTATTTATAACCTATACATATACAAAGCATCAGGCCCTAAAATATTGCGGCTCAAGTTATGTGAAAACTGGACAATATCTTATCCGCTCACATTGGTTTGTTTTTTAAACGTAAATAACGTTATTGAATTCGTGTGTAATTGCACCTCCATGACCTATTTGTCTGGTGAGCCTTCCTACTGGCGTATATAAGAAAAAGAAATTGATAAGTAAAATTTGAACAAAAAACCCTTTCAAATGTCAGAGTCACCTTGTGGGAGTTCCCAAATCACCAATATTGCCGCTCTCATGGAAGTGAGAGGAGGTCATGCTTGGCTTAATCGAGCACCCTCGATTTCGTGAATCGAAGATAACGCATAAAGGGCCAACGTCCTTTCCCCTTCCTGCTGTATGCTTTCAAAGACGTTTGCCTTTTCTGGTGCCGAGAAGCTCTGTAGCGCCGCCATGGGAGCCTTGGGTTTGGCTTCGCACAGGGTGAGTAGATTGACCTGCTAAAGGGTATATTAAGTCAAAAATAGATGAAATTTTATTTGGAGGGCTTCTGATCAACACTCTACTCCGTTTCACCTTATGTTGTACCGCAGAGAAGGCTAGAAGCGCGAGCTCATAGCGTTGGAAGCTGCTTTTAACGCACGAGAGCTTGTGCCGCCGAGACGTGCCATAGAGCAAGGAGCTCGCGCTTGTAGCCTTTCCTGCGTTACATCATAAGGTGAAACAGAGTATAGGAAATTCGCACCCCAGAGTACCTGCTTTCAGGTCTGAGGCATGCAGGTGAGTTGACGAGACCGCGCGCAATCGTACCAAAGCGCCGTTATAAGATTTCTGCACGCACAAAATTGAGCGCCAGCCATTGTGCACACAACTGTCTGCCGTTCTATACATTTTCTGAAAGGTGAAACAAACAAGCCAGGAAAGAATATAAAAAACTTCGGAGACTGAGGCTCCTATCTGAATCCGAGAGGGACATCGAGGAACATGAGGGGTGTGGTCCTAGTATTATTCTGCCTTTTATACTGCGCCACTGGGTTCGATATGTTTGGCGTGGACTTCAAACGATGTAAGTAGATTGTTTCATATAGCAGAACGGGTGTAATTGTTTGGAGAGCTTTATTAATCGAACACATTTGCAGCTTTGTTTCTTGTCAATGGCATTTGATTCCGTTGATCTCCGCCTAAAATTTGGCAATTAGATACGGTGGCTGTTTTTCGAATCACGAGCCTTTCCTGAAAAAAATACGCGTCGCACAAAAGAAAAAAGGTAATGTCTTATTAATTCGACACTGCCAAAGGGCCCATTCGAGTAAGATATAACGTTCGGTATAAATAGTACATATTTTTCTATTAATTAACTTTCAATTAGTCAATTTAAAGATGGGGTGTTGATTAAAAACCTTTTGGATATCATTGAAAACCTCCTAATCACGACAAAGAAGCTTCAGCATGTCAGTAAATATCTTAGCCTCATGTACTTTTCAGTAAGAAATCGTCGTGCAAATTGCCTTCTGATGGAAAATGGCAAACTGCCATTTTCAGTAAAAAATCGTCGTGCAAATTGCCATCTGAAAGGTTTGTGCAAGGCACATCAAAATGTTAGTCGCTCGGGACATGGCAATTTAGCAATTTTTCGTTAAGTTCTTATTTCTTTCTTCTAGTTAACGTTTCGCCACTTGAAAAACACGTCGAAAATTTTAAGGTACGCACCAAATCTTGCCACCTCGCCGTCTCCTATCATTGCATACTTCGCTGTTAGGGCTAAAACGGCTGCTAATGTCTTCTTCATATCTGATTCTTCTCGGGTCATATAGAAAGAACGTTTGTAGACCTAACACAAAAGGTGTAATACCTAGAGCGTATCAAGCCTGGGCATGAATTCTATTGGCATGTGTAGCTTCCAAAATTAATTTCTCGCCTGTGCTGTGATGTCAATAATGCGGATGTAACGAGATTAGAGAAGTTGCGTCATTTGTAGGCAGTTCATGAGAATAGCAACAACCCCCTTTAAAGGGCACCTCCGCCCAGTTCCTAAAATATTGACATGGTGAGTTATTGCACATTAAAAGTCAAAGTCACTAATAGAAGGCACATCGTCTTTGCTTCGCGAAAAATGGAAGATATCTTGTTAAATCTTACTTTAAACATGAGCGAAAATCGAAACAAAAATTTCGGCTTCATCTGGCAACATTGGCCTCAGGCTCCAAAAAAAAGCTAAGAACATGGTTATCACGTAATACGGGATGGCACGTGGTCCTCTGCGCAACGACGGGTGGGATTGAGCCGGACCTGCGGACCACCGTTGAGGCGGGCGTGTGCCAGGCGCAAGTGTCGTCTCAACCGAAGTCTTCACCACGTTTTCGTGTCTACGAGATTCGACGACGTCTGCACAACTGCGTCATCCGTCTGCGCAGGTGGTGGGAACGAAACTCCGCAAGACAATAATCAAACACGGCGAGACGACGACGGCAGTTGTGACGCGCGAGACGGCGGTAACGGCGGGACGGCCGGACGGCACCCAAGAAACGCGCTGCTCAGGCGACTCGCGTGGACACCGCTGAACGTAGAGACGAAACGTTGCGAACGTCACCCGTTACGCTTGCCCGGAGAAGTAAAAACAAACAGAAACTGGGCAATGGTGATGACGTTGAGCTCAATGATGACTACGCCAACGCGGTTGCCATGACTGCTGTTGGTTGCGCCTCAATTTGCCCCTTAGAGTCAGCCTATTTCGGCAACTGCGTGAGTTGCAAAGCTTGCCGAAACGCTTAAGAAACTTTTAGACAGAAGTCATAATATTTGACGCGTGGTGTTTTGTGGTGATACTGAAGAGGACTGCATTGTTTTTTTTTGGTTTTTTTTTTTCAAAAACAAATATGAAGCGGAGTTACCCTTTGATGTATTGCCACCATGTCCACGTTTCTGACACCCAAACGGTGACAATGCTTACAGGCTTTCTCCCTTCCAATGCTTTGAGGAAGACGCCCGCAGCAGTCGCTCGACAATTAAACAAACTGCAGTTGTAGCTTTCCCTCTTTGACCTTTTTTTTTCAGGAATAAATACTTGAGATCAATGCGCTTGCTCCATTCGTCCCAGAGCTGCCGCCATCCCTATTGAAAAATTTTGCAAACTGGGCCAGTTCAAACAGGCTTATTGCCACTGGTTAAATTGGTTGAACTGGACAAACTGAAACTGTGCATACTGGTCTTACTGTGAAACTGTGCATACAGGCCTTACTGTGAAAATGTGTATACTGGTAATACTGTACGACTGCGTATACTGGTCCACTCCATGCAGTTAAACCAGTTTAACTGGTAATATTGACAACACAGGTCGTAAACAGATAAAATTCACTTTATTTCCACAACAAATACACATACTGCAGACCGCAAAATAAACATAAAAACAGTTACAACTTTAAAAAAAAAAATTGTCATGATATCATTCATTAGTCCCAGCCGGTCGGCGAGATTTTCCACATCTTCTGGTGTGTCGGGGTTCCGGTGGTGGATAGCATAGTACCTCAAGGCATCTGAAATAAGAATAAACATCAGTAAATAGAGCCATGGCAGATTTATTTGCACCCGTCTGTTCTAAAACGGAATGTAACTAATGCCACGAATAAAAAATATGCACTATTATAAACAGTATGAGAGTGAATACGGAAGCGTGCGCCAACCGTACATGTGGTCCCAGTCTAGCGGAAATTAAGTATAAACCGCATGTAATCGATTTGGCGAGCGACGTAACAAGCGACGACGATCCGCTTCGCTGTCGCTCGGTCCACTCCCGCGACGAGACAAACCGCATGAAAGCGACGGCAGCAAGCGACCAATGCGTTGAGCGAAAACTTCTAGAAATCCAAAAACCGAGCGACGCGACGACCGACCGTGGGAACTCTCCGTCGCTCGTCGCTGACTCTCGTCACTGTCACCGTTGTTCGCTTAATCGCTTACATGCGGTTCAGCCTTTACGCAAAGCAACGCCCAGGAGTAAAAATATCCTGCTGTTGTTACCCCCTTCCTGCCTCCCCAGTCTGTCGTCCGCTATGCAACTCGCAACCACTGTGGTAGAATATCTCTGAAGCTGCATGCACACTGCCGGTTGTATTACTAGCATAGCTGTTCCAAATCGGGTTGCTGAAACGTTCAGTTTCACGTGCACCTGATTATGAAAATGAATCCAAATGGTCGAGCCTGCTTACCTGGCTCGCTGGCGCGGAGACAGAGGCAGCCATTGCCCGCGCCGCAATGAGGACGGAGCGACTTCCGAACACGCCTTTCTGGGACGCAGCCATTTCGCCCGCGAGCGAGTGGAACTCAGGTGGAGGACGTCGTCAGACACAGGAACCATCGGCAGATGCAGCACTCAAGGCTCCGGCAAACTATCTTATACAAACACAGGTTGAAGACAAATTGTAACCTCCCCAAGCCGAACAGCGGCCCCAAACGAAGACCCAACCGGCCCAACCGCCCAAGTTCAAACTTCCAACCGTCGCGCCAGAACCGTTTTTTTTGTTGTTGGTTTTTTGGCTCCCGGAGCTGCCACCGACGCCGACTGGCGCTTCGAGCGGGCGCGAGGGCCGCGCTGATTGGCCCGCGTGCTCCCTGTCCTGGCACGTGAGCACCTCTCCGCTTTCAAGGCATCTGCGCTGCGCGTGGAGACACTGCATGATCTCCGGTCCCAGGGCACCGGCGCATTCCAGGCGCTTGACTCATAGGCGCAACTGCCACATTTTCCCGCGCTTCTCCGACATCACGTGGGAGACTTCCTGCCTCGCCCTCGGGCACTTGCGCTGGAGCCTGCAAGCGGCTTTTATGGGCAGGCCAGGGTGGATAAAGGCCGCGGTAAAAAGCGGGAAAAATTATAAAGTCCAAGTGGGAACGATTGGCCGGAAGAGGGAAATGAACTTCTATGAGGCGATTGCATCACTGAATTCTTGACCTGCCACGAACTATTGGTGCAAGCTAGGTACAACTGTACATGCGTCAAAATAAAGCTTTTATTTGGTCTACTAATCTGTTATGCGACATCTCCATGGAGAAAATGTTCTGTAAAGGCCAGACATTTTCTCTGCTGTGGCAAGGTTCATTCTATAAACACATATTTGCCTACCCTATTGAAAAATTTTGCAAACTGGGCCAGTTCAAACAGGCTTATTGACACTGGTTAAATTGGTTGAACTGGACAAACTGAAACTGTGCATACTGGTCTTACTGTGAAACTGTGCATATAGGTCTTACTGTGAAACTGTGCATACAGGTCTTACTGTGAAAATGTGTATACTGGTAATACTGTACGACTGCGTATACTGGTCCACTCCATGCAGTTAAACCAGTTTAACTGGTAATATTGACAACACAGGTCGTAAACGGATAAAATTCACTTTATTTTCACAAAAAATACACATACTTCATGGTATTATTCATTAGTCCCAGCCGGTCGGCGAGAGTTCCCACATCTTCTGGTTTGTCGGGGTTCCGGTGGTGGATAACATAGTACCTCAAGTCATCTGAAACAAGAATAAACATCAGTAATTACAGCCATGGCAGATTTACTTCCACCCGTCTGTTCTAAAACGGTATGTAACTAATGCCACGAATAAAAAATATGCACTATTATAAACAGTATGAGAGGGAATATGGAAGCGTGCGCCAACCGTACATGTGGTGCCAGTCTAGCGGAAATTAAGTATAAACCGCATGTAAGCGATTTGGCGAGCGACGAAACAAGCGACGACGATACGCTTCGCTGTCACTCGGTCACTCGCGCGACGAGACAAACCGCATGAAAGCGACGGCAGCAAGCGACCAAGGCGTTGAGCGACGACTTCTAGAAATCCAAAAACCGAGCGACGTGACGACCGACCGTGGGAAATCTCCGTCGCTCGTCGCTGACTCTCGTCACGGTCATCGTCGTTCGCTTAATGGCTTACATGCGGTTCAGCCTTTACGCAAAGCAACGCCCAGGAGTGAAAAAATCCTGCTGTTGTTACCCCCTTCCTGCCTCCCCAGTCTGTCGTCCGCTATGCAACTCGCAACCACTGTGGTAGAATATCTCTGAAGCTGCATGCACACTGGCGGTTGTATTACTAGCATAGCTGTTCCAAATCGGGTTGCTGAAACGTTCAGTTTCACATGCACCTGATTATGAAAATGAATTCAAATGGTCGAGCCTGCTTACCTGGCTCGCTGGCGCGGAGACAGAGGCAGCCATTGCCCACGCCGCAATGAGGACGGGGCGACTTCCGAACACGCCGTTCTGGGACGCAGCCATTTCGCCCGCGAGCGAGTGGAACTCAGGTGGAGGACGTCGTCAGACACAGGAACCATCGGCAGAGGCAGCACTCAAGGCTCCGGCAAACTATCTTATACAAACACAGGTTGCAGACAAATTGTAACCTCCCCAAGCCGAACAGCGGCCCCAAACAAAGACCCAACCGACCCAACCGCCCAAGTTCAAACTTCCAACCGTCGCCGCCGTCGCGCCAGAACCGTTTTTTTTTTTTGTTTGTTTTTTGGCTCCCGGAGCTGCCGCCGACGCCGACTGGCGCTTCGAGCGGGCTCGAGCAATCCTTACCGGGACTGATATATGCGGATGATATCGTACTAATGGCTAACAACAGGATAGATTTGCAGGAATTAATGAGCATCTGTGGTAGGGAAGGAGAGGAATTAGGTTTAGAATTCAGTAGTGAAAAATCAGCAGTCATGATTTTTAACAATGATGATGTTGAGAGACTGAAGATACAGAATATTACAGTTGAGAGAGCTAGTAAATACAAGTATCTAGGAGTATGGATATGTGGTGGTGCAGAATATCTCAGTGAGCATGAAAAGTATATAATAGGTAAGGGCAACAGAAATGCGGCTGTAATGAAAAATAGGGCACTTTGGAATTACAACAGGTATGAGGTGGTGAGAGAGATTTGGAAAGGGGTCATGGTGCCTGGCTTGACTTTTGGAAACGCAGTGCTATGCATGAAATCCGAAGTGCATGCAAGACTAGAAATAAAACAGCGTGGAGTAGGTAGGCTGGCTTTGGGGGCACATTGCAAAACACCAAACCAGGGAGTACAAGGAGACATGGGATGGGCGTCATTTGAGGGCAGGGAAGCTGTGAGCAAGATAGAATTTGAGGATCGGTTGAGGCAAATGGGTGGGGAGCAATGGGCACGAAAGGTTTTCAGCTATTTATACATGAGGAGTATAGACACAAAATGGAGACAGCGCACTAGGAAATTAAGAGGAAAGTTTTTAGGCTATAGTGGGGTTACGGAAGAGCAGGTCTCAGTTAAGAAGAAAGTTAAGGCCACAGAAAGAGATCGGTGGCTAGAGGGAATGCAGACAAAGAAGGCTCTGGAAGGCTATAGATTAAACAAAACAGTTATTGCCAAAGAAAGCATTTATGACAATTCTAGGGGAAGCTCATTGTTGTTTGAGGCAAGGACAGGTGTTTTGCGAACCAGAACATACAGAGCGAAGTACCAGGAAATGGACATAGTGTGCGCTGCTTGTGGAGAGGAGGACGAGACGGCTGAGCACTTGATACTCTACTGTAAAGGGCTTCACCCTATGCATACCGAAGACAACATAGATTTATTAAGGTCATTGGGTTTTAGAGACAGCGAAGGAAAAGTGGATTTCAAGACAGTAGAGATTACCAAGCAAAGATTAAGTGAATGGTAGCAGAAAGCGAGAGAAAACTAGGCATTTTCTTATTAACTGATGGCAAGGGGGATTTATAGCCTCACTTTTTTTTCAGTACGGAGTGGATATAGTTTTCACATTTAAATATTCTAAGCTTAAAGGGTAAGACAAAATGGCTAGGTGGCGTAAGCTACCGCCCGATCCAAAGGGCTCAGCCGTATTCATTCATCCATCCAGGGCCGCGCTGATTGGCCCGCGTGCTCCCTGTCCTGGCACGTGAGCACCTCTCCTCTTTCACGGCATCTGCGCTGCGCGTGGAGACACTGCATGATCTCCGGTCCCAGGGCACCGGCGCATTCCAGGTGCTTGACTAATAGGCGTAACTGCCACATTTTCCCGCGCATCTCCGACATCACGTGGGAGACTCCCTGCCTCGCCCTCGGGCACTTGCGCTGGAGCCTGGAAGCGGCTTTTAGGTGCAGGCCAGGGTGGATAAAGTCCGCGGTAAAAAGCGGGAAAATTATAAAGTCCAAGTGGGAACGATTGGCCGGCAGTGGGAAATGAACTTCTATGAGGCGATTGCATCACTGAATTCTTGACCTGTCACGAACTATTGGTGCAAGCTAGGTACAACTGTACATCCGTCAAAATAACGCTTTTATTTTTTCTACTAGTCTCTTATGCGACATCTGCATAGAGAAAATGTTCTGTAAAGGCCAGACATTTTCTCCGCTGTGGCAAGGTTCATTCTAGAAACACATATTTGCCTATAGAATTAAGAAATCTTGTTCTGCCAATTTTTTTTTTATTATTGTGAGTTGTGTGGAGTGTAAAAGCCCAATTCGCTCATGTAGAAAAAAAATAGTCATTAATGCGGTTCTCCCACTTGGGAGTTGAAATTAGAAATATTGAAACCAACTTGATCCAAATGAAAAAGGCCAATGGGATCGATTCCAATGGTTAATTATTTTAAACTGGGCATACTACTAGCTTGACCTGTTCAATGAGCAGTTTCTTTAGTTCGGCTGGTATGACTTGTTTCCATACAGTGAGACCAGTTTCATTGCCAGTTGTAACTGTTTGACTTCCAGTTAGATCAGTTCGACTGCCAGTTCAAACTGTTTGGCTGCCAGCTTGAACATTAAGACACCAGTGTCGCCAGTTCAAGCTGCCAGTTTTGCCTGATTAGCGACCAGTTTGAACTGTACAAATAACAGTTTAGCCAATTCAGCTGCCAGCTTGGCCAGTTCACTTTCCAAGTTCAGCCAGTGTCGATAGTTTGATTTCCAATTTGCCCGGTACAATTCCACTACAACCAGTTAATTTCGGGTTTGGCCAGTTCACATCCAAACTGTTTTCAAATTGTTTTTTTCAATAGGGTATAGAATTAATACATCTTGTTCTGCCAATTTTTTTATTTTTTTTTTATTGTGAGTTGTGTGGAGTGTAAAAGCCCAATTCGCTCATGTAGAAAAACAATTGTCATTAAGGCGGTTCTCCCGCTTGGGAGTTAAAATTAGAAACATTGAAACCAACTTGATCCAAATGAAAAAGGCCAATGGGATCGATTCCAATGGTTAATTATTTTAAACTGGGCATACTACTAGCTTGACCTGTTCAATGAGCAGTTTCTTTAGTTCGGCTGGTATGACTTGTTTCGATACAGTGAGACCTGTTTCAGTGCCAGTTGTAACTGTTTGACTTCCAGTAAGATCAGTTCGACTGAAAGTTCAAACTGTTTGGCTGCCAGCTTGAACATTAGGACACCAGTGTCGCCAGTTCAAGCTACCAGTTTTGCCGGATTAGCGACCAGTTTGAACTGTACAAATAACAGTTTAGCCAATTCAGCTGCCAGCTTGGCCAGTTCACTTTCCAAGTTCGGCCAGTTTCGACAGTTTGATTTCCAATTTGCCCGGTAGAATTCCACTACAACCAGTTAATTTCGGGTTTGGCCAGTTCATATCCAAACTGTTTTCAAATTGTTTTTTTCAATAGAGATTCCATTCCCATTCCATTCCGTAGTCGAAAAAATTCCGAATGGTTCCGAAATCATACCAATTACAGAGTGGCAACTCCGCAACACTGGTTTCCAGCATCTTGAGGTGATGATGACCTTTTTACATGCACCATGCCAAACGACTACAGGGCGTTTTCAGATAAGATCGAACAACCATGTCCGGTGACCATTTTTAATTTTGATGAAAAACAAACAAACATTTTGCTGGGTTTATGCTCAGAAGCATAAACCCAATCCTTGTTTGCGAAAAAAAAATTTGTCTTTGCGAAAAAAAATTTGTAGGCATCCTCTCCGTCTCGTGCGCGTTTTGCGTATCGCGCAATGTTGACATTTCGGGCGGCTTCCCACAAAATCTGTTCTGGCTACGGGTCTCGAAATATTCAGTGACAAATTAGGCATAGGAAGGATTGAGAAAAAGTATTAACCACCGAGTATTAGGGTTGTTATTTTGAGAAAAAATCGCAAACACGGCACATTGCGCAATAACGCTCTGGAATAAAGAATATGTTTTCTCCGTATCTATAAAAGCTAAGGTCTTCAAACTTTGCCAGTGTGTTGCCCTGTATATAGTTCATCTTTGTGTAAAATATTGTTGTCCTGGCTAGCGGGAAAAATTTACAAGAATTGCTCACTCAGGGGCGTTTAACTAAAAATGCATTATTTTGAAAATCAATTAAAAAAAAAGCCATCTTTAATTTTCTTTAAACTCTCTGAAAATAATGTTTATAATATATACTAACAGAGTCTGCAAAAAGATGATGCAATATTTGTGTGACTTTTAAGTTATAAAGCGAGAAACATGGCCATATTGACGCTAACGCGGTTGCCATAAATGGGGCGTGCATGTACCCGTTCTTCACAATTTCATTATTATTAAAATGTGTCAAAATGCTACAAGGTGGTCAGGAAAAGACAAATTGACAGCACAGAGGTGTATGGTAGTTTTTAAGAGAAAATTCCTAATACATTTTCGTACAACCGACCCAAAAATGCACATGGGCCGGAGCGATCGGGGTGCGCCACCCTGTAAACATGCTTCGCGGTGCCTGTTTCAACAGCCGGCGTATAGCGTCTCCGTCTACGCGACGTAAAGGAAGCAACCGGAACGACTTTGCAAACAGATCAGCCTACAACCTTGGCGGTAACAGTAACATGATATAGGAAGTAGGACGCGGAAGAACCTGAACTTGCGCCGCCTGTGAGCGCCAATAGATCCGCCGCCGTGGAGGGAGATTGTCTGTAACTTAATTTATAAGACAACGGTTTGGAGAATCGTGAAATCTAATTTGGGTATGCCCATGTGACCTACGTAAGTGGTGGTGCAACAAGCCACTTTAAGAACAAGTACCAACTACTCGAGCTGCAGAGCCACAAATACACGTCAGCGAGGTGTATTTCTTTCCGCAGGTTTACATGGCAAGAGTGCCTGTGATTGAATCGGGGGTCATGTCAAGCACCAGACAACGATGTAAAGCCTCCGACGGCCCACCAAGTCGGTGATGAAGTCGGCGTCAGAGATGGTTACCCCACTGAACACTAAACTGCCGAACGTGAAACTAATCAACCTCCCGAAAGCTAACGTCAAAGCGTTCAGGGACATGAAAGCAAAGGAATGGGACTCTGTTTCCGTTGTGCGTGGAATTCAGTCCTGTCACTTGTGGCAGTGTACGCGGTCCGACACTTCGGAACCACAGCTGTTTTAGCAAGAACAGTAGCCGCAGAAAATATATATCTTTAAAAGTAAAGTCTCCTATGGCTGCAAAAAGCAGATCGAGGTCGCGAGCTTGCGGTGCCACTGAGAAGAAACGAACAGTGATCACTACAGGCAAAACGGGAAAAAATGTACCTCCTCGGAGTGCCAGGAGAGCGCCGTGACCGACTCGGGTCAGCGTCCTGCAAAAAGAATTCAGGCGACAAGATCTGAATGTGCGTACAGGATCTTGAATAATTAAACTAGTTTCAATTGTACCACTTTAAACATGTGTTCTTTCTTATCACTATTTAAACGTCAGCAGCCCAGCCTCACCACGAAGGGTAGGCTCCGAAATTCACTGATTCGAGAAATCTGTATTTAAATTGCTGACTTGTGCGTCAAACTCACCTGTAATCTTTTGTATGAATTCTAATTTTTTACGAATTCCTGTCAGAGTGCTTTCTCTTCACAGACGTCCTATATTTTTTGACCCCTTGCTTGCCCTTGTTTGAAATCGGCAACGTCCTATCTTTCTCCACCCCCGTTACGTCAATTCTGTATTATTCAAAACCCTGTAAAATAAAACAAAAACTGCAAAGCATTTTTGAAGGGCCTGATGGGACAGATTATGAGCCTTGATCTGTGAAAAGTAGAAGAAAAATTCCGATGGCCTTCATTTTAAACTGATTTTCCAATTAGTGCAAAATCGGTAACCTGTCTAAATTTCAATGTATTTATTTTAGAAAGGTTATCGTTTTCAATTTTAATGACAATTTATGCGAATATAGATCAGACGCGTTCAAATCATTTAAAAATTTGAATTTCCAGTCTTTTAAGATCCGGATTCATAAAGCTGTAAATAGCTTCGTAATCGATAATACATGTTTACCTCCTTTTATTTTATGTAGAGGCTCTGCACACACAAAAAAATATTAAACCTAAGACGACAACAGTTTTTCTTTAATAAAAATCCAAAAGGACGGTTTCACGAAAGTCGCAAAAACAAGAGCGTATACCGACAGCGACTTTGTGATTTTTTTTTTCCTCAAGAGAAATTTTATTTTCCGCAAAAAAGTTTGAATATGTTTTTGTGCTTGCACAGCAAGTAAAACATATATTTTTGCTAAAAATAAAAAAAATGTCGGCCGGACATGGTCGTTTGATCTTATCTAAAAATGCCCAATACAAACAATCTCAGGCAATCGGAATTGTTTTGCTTTTAAGTATCTTTTATTTTCTACGCGTTGTGCGGCCCTCCACTGCGGCGGATCTATTGGCGCTCACAGGCGGTGCAGGTTCAGGTTCTGCCGCACCCTACCTACGATATCATGTTACCGCCAAGGTTGTAGGCTCATCTGTTTGCAAAGTCGCTCCGGTTGCTTCCTTTACGTCGCGTACACGGAAACGCTATACGCCGGCTGTTGAAACAGGTACCGCGAAGCATGTTACAGGGCGGCGCAGCTCGATCGCTCCGGTCAATGGGCATTTTTGGGTCGGTTGTACGAAAATGTATTCGGAATTTTCCCTTCAAAACTACCGTCCACCTCTGTGCTGTCAATTTGTCTTTTCCTGACCACCCCGTAGCATTTTTAAGCTTTTTAATAATAATGAAATTGTGAGGAACATGTATGTGCACGCCCCATTTATGGCAACCGCGTTAGCGTCACATCGGCCATGTTTCTCGCTTTATAACTCAAAAGCCACACAAATATTGCATCATCTTTTTACAGACTCTGTTAGTACATATTATAAACGTTAATTCCAGAAAGTTTAAAATGGCCTTTTAAGATGTCCTTTTTTTAAAATGATATTCGAAATAATGCATTTTTAGTTAAATGCCCCTGTGTGAGCAATTCATGTAAATTTCTCCCGCTAACCAGGAAAACAATATTTCACGCAAAGATGAACTTTATACAGGGCAACACACTGGCAAAGTTTGAAGACCTTAGCTTTTATAGATACGGCGAAAAATATTCTTTAATCCAGAGAGTTATTGCGTAATGTGCCGTGTTTGCGATTCTTTTTCCTCAAAATAACTACCCTAATACTCGGTGATTAATACTTTTTTTCAATCCTTCCTATGACTAATTTTTCAGTGAATATTTCAAGACCCGTAGCCAAAACAGTTTTTTGGGGCAGGCCGCCCGAAATGTTAACATCGCGCGATATGCAAAACGCGCACGTGACAGAGGGGGTGCTTGCAAACTTTTTTTTCGCAAAGTGAAGAAGTTTTTTTTCGAAAAACAAGGATTGGTTTTATTCTACTGGGCATAAAGCCAGCAAAATATTTTTAGAGCGCAGCTCTTAGGCGCCCGTTTCCGGCTTGAGCCTCGTCGGCGTCGCCGTCGGCGTAACCGCGCGGTGCATCATGGGACGAGTGACGTCACTGATGACGTCATCGGCATCCACATCGTCACTGATTACGTCCTTGGCATCCGCATCGTCATCATCATTGATGACGTCATCAGTGACGTCACTGATGACGTCATCGTCATCCTTGGGGGGTCACGTGACCCCTCCCCCAGTACCCTCCCCTCCTCCTCCTCCTCAAAGCTGCGCTCTAATTCGGCGTTACAGGGAGTTGTAAACGGCTTTCACTTTTTTAATCGAAATTAAAAATGGTTACCTGACATGGTTGTTCAATCTGATCAGAAAACGCCCTACAGAATATGATCGGCATAAGCATTCTAATGAAGACAGCTTCCTATTCATTTTTCTACTCAGTCGTATGGACAAAATGCCACTGGCTTTGCCTAAATCCTATGCAAAACATTCTTAATTCAAGCTGCTCTAAAGCTGGTGAATTTCTTTCACATGTTTTGCGAAGATCAAGTAAACAGCGTAGAATCCTACGATGAGCGTCTTCTTCTTGCTGACATACACACAGGGGTGTGCTTTTGATCTTGCCATCCCCTTCCGACTTCAGCAGTGTATCCAAGATGAGTTTACACTCTCTTCCAGACTGTCCAACCCCATTGAAAAATCTAATTTGTATGAGAAGTTTTTGTGTCCAATAAACACGTATGAATCGCACAAGTTATATAAGAACATACGAGGGGCGTTCATAAAGTTCGTATCATTGTCACGAAGGAATAGAGACTGATCAATCAAACTTTAGTAGGAGTTGAGACTGTCTTTACATGTTCGCCACCAAGCGTTATTCACTTGTGCAAGCGATGGACCACATTCCGGAGGATATTGTTTTAGAACTCCTCGTTTTGAGTGTTCAGCAATCGCACCACTTCAGCAATCACTTGGTCGTTGTCCTTGAAATGCATTCCTCTTGTTTGGCCACACTGGAAGCGACAACGCCATTTAACCATAGTTTCATAAACTTGGGCGTCGTGCCAGAACAATGCTTCCTGATTTTAATGAATATCCTTGGCATTGCTTCCCCTCAAATGGAAAAAAAATGAATCACTGCATGTGCTTGGCTCCGACGGGTGGTGCCATTTTGGTTTCGACTCCCTAGCGGCGTTCCGCGCTACTATAGCAAACTAGAGGGACGATCGTTCATGTTGATGCCTGTTTTGTTCCACTTTTTAAAATTTTTAGTGCCGATAATACGAACTTTATGAACGCCCCTCGTATACGAACCATATAATAACTCTATATAAACTATATAAGATATATAAGAACATGTAAGAACCATAGAAGAGACTTGTGAGTTCTTATAAGTTTCTTATATGGTTCTTATGTTTTATATTCCTTATATAGTTCTTATATAGTTCTTATATAGTTCTTAAATGGTTCTTATATGTTCTTATATATCTTGTATGATTCATATGTGTTTATTGGACACAATACGTTTCTCATAAAAATGTTTTTTTTTTACTAGATTAGCCTGTACAGTCTCCTCCTGAAAAGGCGGACTTGATCCTTCTGACAGCTACCAAAAAATTGCGGTTATTCCATGTAGTCGATCTCTTTCAGAGGACCATTTTAGTATGCTTCCGTGATATTAACCTGGTGGATCATCCGATGCAATGGAGAACAGCGTTTTAATGGACTTCAGCTTCGCTACAGGAGAGAAGGTCTCCTTGTAATCGGTTTCTTTCAGCTGCGAGTATCCGCATTCTACCTGCCGTGCCTTGTACCGCTTCAAGTCAACGTTTTCATCATAATTCTTGCGAATACAGACTTGCATTTAACGACCTGTCTATAATTTGGTCGTGGAATTTTCCCCCATTTTTATGAAGCCTTGAGGCTGTCCACTCCAAGATGTATATCTTCCTTCTAATCCTCTTGTATGGCGCAGATAAGGTTCCTGGATAGTGTCTGCTTCTCTCCCGTCGCTTTGCTTGGCTATGTAGCAGCCGTGACATTCCCTTGATCGTGGTACCCTGTTTACCAGTCTCCCCGAACGTCTTCGCATCTGTGTATCACAATCTGTCACACCGGACGGTCGCTCAGTAGCTCCTTCATTAGTGAATGATCCCCCTTTTCAGTATCGCAATGATCGGTATCTGCACTGCTTACATTATGCGGCTCACGTAAGTTGTGTTAAAGTTCAAACTTGATTGTGTGATCCGTGTGGCTGCCTGCGTCAACGCTGTTGCTCGCAGCCTGTACAACTTTCATCGCTTGCCCGTTCTTTGTCACGAAGCAGCTTTCTGTTCTTCCAATTAGCAGCCTCGTCTTCACTCCTTTGGGCGTCAGCGTATTTTCCTTCTCGGGCGGTTCATACGTAGCGGGAAGTCCAACTAGCGTGACTCATGCAACCCCTCGGCGGTTAAATACGTAGCCTGCGTTGGACAACTTCCTATGCAGCTCCATCAAACTCTACAGGTAGTCCTCCATTTCTTATTGACAAGCCTCTCTTCATCGTTATGTGTAAGAAGTCACTGATCAGCAATGTATGTGCAGGAGTCCAAACCTTGAGTAAATTTCCCGTAGCATTTTGTTTTGGCTTCCTTCGCAGTTCTGCTCGTTCCTATATCATCCAGGTAGTTGCCCTCGACGATAAGAAACAGAAACGTCGGGACCAAATTGATGTTGTGTATTTACAAGAAAAACGAGTTACAGAAATCAGCCCAGTTGGAACGCGGCTGCAAGCTATCGCGCGGGTAGCCACTCAATCAAGCACTTCACGTGACAGTCTCACGCGCACGCTCCACGTCATGGCACGAGCACCTGAAACATACATAACACTTCCCGCGGCGTAATTGAAGAAACCAAAGGAAAAACAGCACTGCACACACTGCCGAAATGTTATGCGTCGTATCTGTCTGGAGGACGACGATGCCTTGTGGGGTAGCGCTGCCCTATTGAGAAATCTCATTTGTATGAGAAATTTTTGTGTCCAATAAACACATATGAATCATACAAGATGTATTGAACACAATAAAGTTCTCATACAAATGGCTTTTTCATTAGGGTGTTGCGCTGCGGGATTGTAGGTTGATGTCTGTGGAGTGGTTGGTAAGGAAACTCACTGATCACAGGTTCGTCAACGGAGTTATCTGGGTCTCTCAGGTCAGGCAGGAATCCGTCCGTTCTGCCTTTCATTGCGTTTTCATGATGATGAAGCATCTGGTCCTGATCATGGCACCAGATATATGTGCCCCAAGCCGTTGTGACTCCAACCTGGAACGACACTGGGCCAGATTGCTTCAGAATCGTACCGGGAACCCACTTCTCGGAGCCTCTATAGTTCCCCACGAGAACATTGTCGCTCACGCTAAAACTCCTTTGTGGCTTTCGCTGTGAGCTCTATAAGAACTGTGGATGTCCTACTCATTTCCCAACTGAAGTCTTGATGGCATCGAGTCTTGTGCGAAGTGTTCTGCCTAAGAACAAACTGGCAGGTGTTTCTTTAGTCGTCTTGTGATGGGTATTGCGGTGTATCAGAAGAAACGTTTGTACCGTCAACTCCTGCGAGTCTTGCGGTCGTCCTTTTCGGAGATCAGACTTCAATGCCTGAACAAATATCTCCGGGAGGCCATTAGTACTCGGATGATAGTCCGCGCTCAGGATGTGTCGACCTCCTAGATTCTTGATAAATGTTTTGAGTTCTGTTGAGACGAACTGGTGGCCGTTTTCTGTAACAATGGTCTCAGGTGCGCCAAAACGGCAAAACAAGTTCTGAAGACGTTGCATCGTACGTTGTGATGTCATTTTAACGCTGCACTTTTAGTTGCTATTTCCATCGCAACAGCCTGCTCTGTTGCCTTTTGGAAACCCTGCTTTTTGTCTTCTGTGAAGAGGATGCGCTGTACATCTTCTCGGCGAAGGCCGCACACAAAACGGTCGCGGAGCGCTTCTTCAAGAAAGCTTCCAAAATCGAAGCTCTGTGCTAGGTCCCGAACTACACCTAGAAATTCGGCGATGGACTCGCTTTCTTCTTGCGACCGCTTCTAGAACTTGGCCGCCCTTTCCGCTATAACGGATGGCTGCGGTGCAAGATGATCGCCCAGAAGCTTCAGTAACGCGGTAAACGACTTTTCGGACGGTGACTTCGGGCAGTGAGTGACTTCAACAAAGCGTACGTCTTCGGACCGATGATATTCAAGAAGGCGTGAACATTATTACATTCGGGAACCTTGTTTTCCAGGAGGTACGACGCCAATCTTTTTTGACTCGATGAGAATCATGGTCCTTGCTGAGGGCTTGCGCGCTTGATGGCCGCTCCAGGATTTTGATTCTGGACAGTCCTTGGCACAAGTCAAGGCCACAGCATCTAAACGATGATTAAACCCGTCGACCCAATTGCAGCAGGAATTCTTTGCGAGAACCCTACCCTCGTCGCCAATAAATGTAATGTATGTACAAGAAAAACGGGTTACAGAAAACAGCCCGGTTGGAACACGGCTGCATGCAATCGCTGGGGTAGACAGTCAGTCAAACACTTCACGCGACAGTCTCGCTCGCACGTTGCACGTCATGGCGCGAGCACCTGCAACACATATAGCCCTTGCCCTAGTGAAACATACACCAGGGTCGCTAAACTCGTGGAAAAAAAACATTCTTTGCTTTCTGACGTAGCGGGGGGAGTGACCAAAAGAACGCCGCAAAGTTTCCTCCTCCCAGCGCGCGCTAAACTTCGCACCTTTTCACGAAAAATCCCCCGCGATCCCTAGGCGGTGCACGAGAGCACGAGGCAGTGCGGGGAGGCGTGTTTTTTTTTTTTGCAAAATTTGAGTGGCTATGTTGCCGTACAGACGCTGAAACCTACCAGTGTTTAATGAAAGGCTCAGGACAAACAGAGAGGCCGCGAGATCTCACATCATCCGTGTGCGGGTGTAAAGTGGAACATTTTTCGACAAAGCTCCCAGAGCAGAAACCTGTGATGCATTCCTTCAGCGTCCGGGAAAGCTAAACATGGAGATGTTGCCCGAGGCTTGAACAAAGTCATATTTGGACGACAGCTATCTTGCCCCGTCGTATTTTGTTTGAGAAAGCGCTCGTTCTCAACGCTCTCACCAGGGAAATAAAAAGTCTTACGAAACGTACTGCTAGATATTCCAACGAACTAGATTTAAGCCGTATCCTTTCAGTGGTTCACTCATAATACCATGCTTAAAACGAAGCAAGCTCTTGCGCGTAGAGTGCCATCAATTGCGTTAAGTGTATGCTGTTTTGTAGTCAGCTGGTTTCGGAAACTTACGCCGTCTGTGGATATCTCTGACAGCCGAGTTGCTTAATTTGGAAGTCATCGGAAATATAAGTTACACGTTGCAGCAACCAAAGTTTATAGATAAACGATGGCAGCGACTGCACCCTCGCATTCCCTCCCATCACGTCGAACAAAAAGGCGCTAGTTTCGGTTTGAGGTCGGTACGTTTCTACAACATCTATGGCGACAGCATCAGTCTGCACTCGGTGCAGTCGGCAAGTTCGTTCGGTGCCGGTTCTCCGTGCAGCATTCCGCGGGTGCAATGCATTAGAACTCTCACAGTGCAAGTCTGGATCGCTAATCGGGAGACCGTCACTGGCATCACCGTTGGTCATTGCTTCACAACAGGCAATACACGCAACTCTAAGGGAGAAACACGCAAAAGTAGGAAGCTTGTACGCGGTGCTCGAGGGCGAGTATTTTATGACGTGCTGCGATCATTATATCGGATGCTTGGATATCAACTAGACATTCGTCAAGCGTTCTAACATCGATTTAAAAAAAAAAAAATCGGCCGGAGCACCACCGACTTTACCGACGTCGCTTGCTTCGGTTGCTAAATAAATGACACGTTCAGCGACTGAACGGTACGCTCCGAGTTTCTGTTTGTCATGGAACCCCTCACAGCAGTTCAAACAAAAAGCTTTCACCAGAAGTACTATGTACAAGTGGTTAAAACGATGCAAATGTCCCCAGTAAAGGCCTTCTAACTTATCGTTTTCTGAGCGCTGATGACTCCGAGATCACGTATGACTCCACAATAACTCTCGGTAACCATTGTCTCATTAAACACATCACAGTTAACGCCCAACAAAGTCACCCTCGACCCTCAACCACACAACATTTATTTAAAAAAGATTGGTATTTTAACGCGTTTAATATTCTTGCCCACAATATTAACTGTTATTGGCGGAAAACACGATAGAAGTTTCATTGTCGTGAACAACCGATTAACGTAATAAAATTGAGTTTTCCCGTTTCTCCTATAGCAGGCATTAGCTCGTGTCAAGTGATGACTGCCGGTGGTGCCGCTCGACCCCAGCAATATATGCCTCTATCCGCGATCCAGCCTACTGAGAGGTCAGTGGTGCCAGTGCTATTAGACATAAATCGTTTATTTGCGTCGGTACGCCCATACCTGCCGGATGTCGGGACGAGGCGCAAAACCGCACATCCGGCCAATATTGGAGCCAGTTTTCGGCCGAAAGTGCTTCGACACTGGCCAAGTAGCGACGTGCTGTTTCGGCGACTCGTTTGTGTGATTTATTTGTTCAGTCATTTTATTGGGTCCCGGGCCACTGTGTACACCCCAAAAAAGAAGTCTACTGTGGTAATTACACCTTTACAACAAGAAGGAGTATTGTAGTTTTACATCTTTATAAAAAGGAGTAGTGCATTACCACACGTTTTAAAAAACGTGTTTAAAAATCACACATTTTTAAGGGTGTGAGGTTTACATTTTTTATAAGGGCTATCGCTGCACTTATTAGGGTGTTAGTTATGGGACACCTCACTTACATGTATAAAGGTGTGAAAATGTTTAATGTGTATATACCTCTAACTGAAGAAAATCTCCTTCATTTGATTACATCGCGTGCCGATGAAACGATCTGTCGATGACACGTCCTTCGATGAACTGAGTTGACCGCCAACGAGTGACGACTGCCAGTAGAATTTCGGGGAAATAATTCTGCCGGCTGCCGGGAGACACAACCCTACCCAAGAATTAACCCGATTCTTGTTTGTTTTCCAACATTCTGAATTGTATACCAGTTTAGTAGTACCTCTTCGGATATTACAAAAAAAAAAAAATCGATGGCAGCCGCAAAAACTCTGACAGCCCGGCTCACAGTCATGTGGGAAACTGACAGGTTCTCGTCAGTCGCTACCATGCCTTGAAAGCTATACGGTTCCGAAGAACCGAAGCGCGCAGAGAACTTGTTGTTCCACGGTCATGGTAGACGCGATTATCCGCCGCCTCGAAGTCCGGGCGCCGAACGAAGCTCGTCGCAGAGTCAACACACAACGGCTTTCAATAGCCGGTACTGTCGCTGAAAGTCGTCGTCGGGGAGTTGAAAGGTGGTCTCGGTAGCGACGCCGACGGTGGCGGAAGATAAGCTCGGCCGCAGCGTACGACACCGCCATGTTGACAAAGTTTAACTTCGCCTCGATCCAAAGCGAAGATTTCAAGCTCAAACCACGGCTCTCGCTAAGTTCAGAAACGTCACTTTGACGTCAGCGACAACTTCGACAAACGAGGTTTCTAATCACTTTTTTTACACAAACTTTGGGGGATCTGGAGCGTCAACAGGTCGCCTAGGGACAATCTGCAATACATTAATTTTAACTTGGCGTAGGGATGTAGGGACAAACGGGCGCTACGTCATCAGCGAGGCCGTTCAATCAGAGGGCTCCTCGCGCCCCTCATCCGCTGCACGCGCGCCCCGATGAACTTTGCTACATTCTGCCGCCCTCAAAGAAATGACCGTTCGAATGATTGACACCTCGCTCGTCGCGACGTCAGCGTCGCGAGAGTCCAATTAGCGCGTTCCACAAACTTCGGGCACAAAGTTGTGCTCGACGAGTTCAGCGACCCAGGCCGAGGGCTGGTGTGACTTGATTTTACAACAGACGTTTTCATAGATGTGATTTGGGACGTTTTCACACCAGCAATCAGGTTTTCTGCTGCGACACCTGAAATCTGGTGTGATGGTGTGACACCAGCAATATGGTGTTCTGATGTGACACCAGCAATCTGGTGTTCTGGAGGGACATCAGGGTTTGTTGTGGTGTGATACCAGAGCACCTGTTGACTGGGCGTTGCTTTACTCACAAAAAAGGGTAAAATAATAAGTTTGACAACAACGCTGCTGTCAGAATTACTTTATTCAATAAAGCAAATAAGCACAACAATAAAGCTTCGGAAGCTTTACTGTTGTAGGGAGTTGGGCGTGATCAACTGGAGTTTGTCCGGAGCCACTGCCCTGCATCGAAGAACCAGACGCCCTGTCGTGCTGCAATTCTTGGCCTTTCAGCTTGCGGTTTACTCGTGTCTTAGTTACGCTGATCCGTACCACGTACCCCCCCGCGCCAGAAATCTCCTTTTCTAAGGCATCATATTCGACAGATGGCTCGACTTTCCTTGTCCAGCTCTTTCAGGGAAGCCTCCTTATGCAGAAGAATACCAAATGTTTCTTCGAGCTCACCGATGTCGGTTGTATCCGTGGCCAGCAGGACGCCCATCTCGTTGATGATCTTTGTTTTGGCAGCTCGCAGGGTAATCCTCTTTCGCTTCAGGCGGTCGACGCCCTCCTCGCTCTTAGTGGGCATGATCTGGCCTTTAATTCCCGGTTTTCGGCACCAAAAAGTGTAATTAATTACGAGCTTTCTTTGTTGTTTTGCTACCAAACCAAGCTCGTCGGAAGTCAGGAAAGCGCACCAACACACATCTTTTCGGCTTCGACTCACAAAAAAGACTCCTTTATTTTCTCAAAGTTAAACAAGAATACCGGCGGAAAGGGAAAGAGAAACCATTCGAAGAGGCGAGCCGGCGAGCGCCCCAAGCTGCTCAAGACCGCCCGGGAAAGTGCTCGGGACGAGGGGGACACTTTCTGAGCATAAAGGAGCCCGCCGCGGGGTCTCCGGCGACCACCAAGACGTGAGGAAACAAGGCACCACGTTGGGGGACGGGGCGCCAAACAAACTAATAGAAAACACGCTCGCGGACGGGGGAAAGTCAACAAAAACACAACTCCGGTGTCACATCAAACTGCGTGGTGTGCACACCATGCTGCCTGGTGGACACATGAGCCCTTGTGGTGTGACACCAAACTCTCTTGGTGTACCCATCAGGCTGGTGTGCGGGTACACCAGCGTTTCTAGTGGGCACACGAGGCTGGTGTACTCGATACACCAGCATTGCTGGTGGGCACACCAGGCTGGTGTGCTCGATACACCAGCAATGCTGGGGGCACACCAGATATTCTGATGTCACACCAGGATTCTCTGATGTCACACCAGGATTGCCTGGTGTATTTTTCATTACGGGTCAACTGGCAGTAGGGCTACTGGCAGTAGGGTCACTATAACAATTCGTCAATCTGTTAAAAATATTTTTGTAGCATTTTTTAAATATTTATCGAGCATAGTTTTTCAAGTGAGCACAATTACCAGCTACTCCCTTCCGTGATGTAATTTGGTTTTTCTCGGCGAAAGAAATCAGTTCTTTAGTAATTTCTAATACACACTGACTAATTATGTCCTGCCCACCCCATTCTTGGAATCTTTCTTAGTCACTACTGCAAAATATGAATTGCAAAGGGCTTCGCAATTGTGGGGAGGTACGTTAAACGTTTGGGTCGGGCATGCACAGTGTTTGGATGTTTCCCGCTTGCGGTGTCGCGCACCTGTAGGTGTTAGATTCTTTTTGTTTCGAGCATCCGCCTTCTATGTCACGCATGCGCAGTAGCTGTCTCGCGCTCCTGAAAGTTGTATATATATGCTTTTAAGGTGAACTAAAATACTTACTAAACTAAAAAGAAAAAAAAAGACTAATCTTTCTGAAGTGCATGCTACAGAGAATCTAAATAACAAGCGACCGAAAGCTAAAAACCTTCGTACGCGGGCAACAAGTTCTTCAAATATTATCTCCGGTTTTTCGACGAGTTGTCCCAGTGACGAATCGCTCTATTACGAATAGCCTCATGTGATGACTAGCCCTGATACAAGTTGCCCTATTACGAATTGTCTTTCGACGAACGTCCCGTATCCCAGGTCATGGTATAGGTCACAACCACAAATAAGCGGACAAGATACTGCTAGCGTCTTTTGGAATGGGCCCGGACCTCTGTCCTGTCGGAAGATTAGGAGATGATTTTGGATGGCGTCCTTCCGCCCTGCCTGCCCATGACTAGCACAGCGTTTTTCGACGAGAGAAAGGGCATGGGCGTTGGGTTTTTCTATTCACATACCTCCAAAACAAAAGTTTTGGAGGTATGTGAGATGAATGCAAGAATTCACATGACTTTGGGCCTAGAAACAAAGAGATTGAAGTGCATTTGTTTAGTACTCAGAAAAAAAAATGGAACGAATAACACAACTACGTTACCCGTTACTCGATATAAGTAACTCAAGTACACCATCCGTTAATCTTATGAAAAAACACTATATATATATATATATATATATATATAGATCTATATATATATATATATATATATATATATGGGCAAAAGTAATGTGCGCAGACACAGCAGCCGTAGGATGATAAAAATAAAATTCTAATTTAATGGCGAAAAAAGTCACGCAAGAAAAAAGGGTGAAGTGCCGAAAAAAAGTTGTATTAGTTTACGGGAATAATGAAGACTAGGCGCAAGAACGCTAATTACGCGGGAAACAAACTTTTAAAAAGGACGGAGTAAAAGTTAAAACACAAGGACTTACAAAAATAAATTGTTAAATAAAAAATAAAATAAAAATAAAAAATAAAAAAATAAAAAAATGAATAAAAATAAGAAAGGGGCCTGACGTCCGTCGACGTTTCGGCAGTGGCACTGCCTTCTTCAGGACGGGAGCCCACATGGCGTGGTGGGTTAGTTTTATAAAATATCTAGGGGGAGGGTTTGTTGTAGCGAGAGTTCGAAGGGGTTTGTAGGGAAAGGGAAGCACGGGGGGGACGAGTCCAATTTTATCGCGATGAGGGAGGCGGTTCTGGGTTCTGTTCACAGGTGCATTGGTGGTATGATGAGCTTGTAGGGAAGGGGAACACAGAGGGAATAAGTCCAATTTTGGCGCGATGAGGCATGACGGTTGTAGGTTCTGTTCGCTGGTGCATTGGTAGCAGAAGGGGCTTGCAGGGAGAGGGAAGCGCTAGGGGGCATGAGTCCACTTTTGTCACGGTGAGGGATTACGGTTGTGGATTTTGTTCGGGAGCTGCATTCCTGGGTAATTACGGTGCAGTGAGTGAGTCGTGGCGGCCTTGTATGACCGGGTCGTGTGGGGTCCTCTTCCTCCTTGTCCCCGAGAGCTGGTTCGTCCAGATCCAAAGAAGGAAGAAAAAGAAGAGAGAAAAAAAAGAATTAAGCAGGGCGGGGGTGTCGCGGCAGATGGTCGTTTAAGCTGTGTATTGTTGACAGAGTACCCAAATCTTTGTTAATCTTGCACTGGAATTTATGAATTAGGAACGACTCGCGAATTTCTCTATTTGTTTGACTCTTGAAGCCACTCTGTATGATGACCAATTTTGCCTCCGTTATTACATGTCCATCCTGGCTGAAATGTTTGGATACTGGAATGTCGGGTTTGCACCTAACGTCGGACTTGTGGCCGTTGTATCTTTGACGAAACGTGGATTTAGTTTGTCCAATGTACTGCTCTTTACATTTGTGACATTCAATAAGGTATATTACATTGTCTGAGTCAAAGTCGACATCACTGCTAATCGTTTGACTGGAAGTGCGAATTTGTGCTAGATACAATGTTAGTGGAAAGCATTTGACGGCATATCTTACAAGGAGATGTTCCACATGGTTTACATCCCGCTGGTTTTGAATGACTTTGTTTATTTAGTTTTGCATGCACGAGATTGTCACGAATGTTTCGAGGTCGTCTAAAAACCGCTCTAGGCGCGTCGGGGAATATTCCTTTAAGTTTAGTCGATTGCTCTATCAAGTACTGATGTTTCCTTAAGATCGAGCGGATGGCTGGGAGGTTATTACTGTAGGTAAGTGTGAGGTTCACAGGATCTTTGAGGGCATTTCGCGTGGTTCCCGGAGAGAGTGTTAAATTACGATCTTTTGCACGTGCCTTGTCTATCGCGTTATCAACTAGGGCCGTTGGGTATTCACGTCCCCGGAACGCCTCCCTGAGTTGTTCTAAATTTATATCTAGATCGTCATCGTTTGAACAGATTCGGCGGCATCGGAGGGCTTGACTATAAGGGATGGCTGTTTTGGATCGGGGGTGCGAGCTTTTGAACGAGAGATATTGCTGTGAATCGGTTGGTTTTCAGAAGAGCGTGGTGCTTAATACACCATCTACGAGCTTCACAGAGACATCCAAGAAGTTGATCCTTGTGAGGGAATAAGAGCTTGTGAATTTTATAGTAGGATGAAACTGGTTAAACTTTTCAATGAAACAAGGTAGATCGCGATCTACTTTGTTTCATTGAAAATGTTAACCAGTTTCATCCTACTATAAAATTCACAAGCTCTTATTCCCTCACAAGTATCAACTTCTTGGATGTCTCTGTGAAGCTCGTAGATGGTGTATTAAGCACCACGCTCTTCCGAAAGCCAACCGATTCACAGCAATATCTCTCGTTCAAAAGCTCGCACCCCCGACATTCCAAAACAGCCATCCCTTATAGTCAAGCCCTCCGATGCCGCCGAATCTGTTCAAACGATGACGATCTAGATAGAAATTTAGAACAACTCAGGGAGGCGTTACGGGGACGTGAATACCCAACGGCCCTAGTTGATAACGCGATAGACAAGGCATGTGCAAAAGATCGTAATTTAACACTCTCTCCGGGCACCACGCGAAATTCCCTCAAAAATCCTGTGAACCTCACACTTACCTACAGTAATAACCTCCCAGCCATCTGCTCGATCTTAAGGAAACATCAGTACTTGATAGAGCAATCGACTAAACTTAAAGAAATATTCCCCGACGAGCCTAGAGCGGTTTTTAAACGACCTCGAAACATTCGTGACAATCTTGTGCATGCAAAACTAAATAAACAAAGTCATTCAAAACCAGCGGGATGTAAACCATGTGGAAAATCTCCTTGTAAGATATGCCGTCAAATGCTTTCCACTAACATTGTATCTAGCACAAATTCGCACTTCCGTCAAACGATTAGCAGTGATGTCGACTGCGACTCAGACAATGTAATATACCTTATTGAATGTCACAAATGCAAAGAGCAGTACATTGGACAAACTAAATCTACGTTTCGTCAAAGATACAACGGACAAGTCCGACGTTAGGTGCAAACCCGACCTTCCAGTATCCAAACATTTAAGCCAGGATGGACATGTAATAACGGAGGCAAAATTGGTCATCATACAAAGTGGCTTCAAGAGTCAAACAAATAGTGAAATTCGCGAGTCCTTCCTAATTCATAAATTCCAGTGCAAGATTAACAAAGATTTGGGTACTCTGTCAACAATACACAGCTTAAACGACCATCTGCCGCGACACCCCCGCCCCGCTTAATTCTTTTTTTTCTCTCTTCTTTTTCTTCCTTCTTGGGTCTGGACGAACCAGCCCTCGGGGACAGGGAGGAAGAGGACCCCACACGACCCGGTCATACGAGGCCGCCACGACTCACTCACTGCACCGTAATTACCCAGGAATGCAGCTCCCGAACAAAATCCACAACCGTAATCCGTCACCGTGACAAAAGTGGACTCATGCCCCCTAGCGCTTCCCTCTCCCTGCAAGCCCCTTCGGCTACCAATGCACCAGTGAACAGAACCTACAACCGTCATGTCTCATCGCGCCAAGATTGGACTTATTCCCACTGTGTCCCCCCTTCCCTACAAGCTCATCATACCACCAATGCACCTGTGAACAGAACCCAGAACCGCCTCCCTCATCGCGATAAAATTGGACTCGTCCCCCCCCGTGCTTCCCTTTCCCTACAAACCCCTTCGAATTCTCGCTTCAACAACCCCTCCCCCTAGATATTTTATAAAACTAACCCACCACGCCATGTGGGCTCCCGTCCTGAAGAAGGCAGTGCCACTGCCGAAACGTCGACGGACGTCAGGCCCCTTTCTTATTTTTATTCATTTTTTTATTTTTTTATTTTTAATTTTTTTTATTTTATTTTTTATTTAACAATTTATTTTTGTAAGTGTTTTAACTTTTACTCCGTCCTTTTTAAAAGTTTGTTTCCCGCGTAATTAGCGTTCTTGCGCCTAGTCTTCATTATTCCCGTAAACTAATACAACTTTTTTTCGGCACTTCACTCTTTTTTCTTGCGTGACTTTTTTCGCCATTAAATTATAATTTTATTTTTATCATCCTACGGCTGCTGTGTCTGCGCACATTACTTTTGCCTATATATCAACGGAAGCATTTGTCAACATTCGCCACTCTTTATATATATATATATATATATATATATATATATATATATAACGAGTGCATTACTACGTCACCGGAAAAGGGAACGCGTTTCCGCCAACATTGCGTGTAGCCAAAATAAGTGACCAATATCTCAAGCAGCCATCTTGGTTTATTAGACAATAAAGCAAAAAGCTTAAAACAAACAAAAACTGGGAATGCGCACCAATGGGAAAGTTGAGCCGTCTGTGGGGAGTTTATTAGACTACTAACAGAATCCACTGGTCTTGGCTTGCAGTGGTGCACGATAAAGGACAGAATAAAAAAACTAATAAAAACGCAAAAAACTAAATATACGCGTCACAATTTTTTTTCCGTGCTGGTGAAGTTGGTTGTTTGGGGGTTTTATGGCGCAACAGCAGGGAGGCCATGCTGCACCAAACAAAGTTAAAAAGAAAACAAGCTGTTATTGTTACTGTGCTACAAAAACTAATTGGCTTTGCGGAACTACATCTGATTAATAAAACCTGCGTTAGTAATAAAAGTCAACACACAGTCAAATGGGATGAGGAGATATTCTCCCAGTAAAAGAGCAGGATAGAATGGGATTTGGAAATGAAACAAATCAGGAAACTGAGTACGACGTTCATTGTCCAAAGCTGGACAGAGCCACACGATATGGATTATAGTAAGTGTATCCCCACAATGTTCACCAACCAGTGGGTCCTCCCCACTGAGGAGATATTTGTGCGATATGTAAGAATGATCGATTCGAAGACGACACAACGATACTTCATGGAATCGGTTCCTGTGAGAAGAGCTCTCCCAGAGCCCAAGAACCGGTTTTGTAATATGCAGTTTATTGTTGCACTCCATGTTCCATTCAGACTGCCATAAACGAACAAGGGATGACTTTATTAGAGGTTTAATGTCTTGGTGTGGAAAACAGGCGTGAGACAGGGGAGGATTACCTGAGGATGTAGCGAGTCTGTCTACTTCCTCGTTACCTTTCATTCCCATATGACTGGGCACCCAACAAAATTTTATATTTAGGCCTCCATGTACAGCTTTATTAAGCTTATTTCGTAGTTGCTGCACCAGCATATTTTTAGTAACTCTCAAAGAGCTTATTGCGGTAACAGCACTCTGAGAGTCTACAAATAAGACAGCCTGCTTTATTTTAGCCCGGAGAATATAATCTATGGCCATAGATATTGCATAAACTTCAGCTGTAAAAATGCTGGAGAAAGTATTTAGACGTTTCACTTTAATAAAACAATCAGAATGCACGGCGCTGCTAACAAATGACGACGTGTTAGCCTCATCAGTGTAAAAATGTGTGTAACCTTCATACTTCATCTCGAGCTCAGAAAATTCCTGTTGGATGATAAGGGTAGAGACGCTATGCTTATTAACCCTCGTCATAGCCCAGTCACAATCAAATGGCACTATGTCCCAGGGGGCAACACAGTCTACATTATGCATAAGATCAACTTCGTCCAAACAAAGATCAAGTGAGGAGCAAAATTGCTGTACTCGGAAACTCAAGGGTCTTACGATGCTTGGCTTATTCTCAAAAAGGCGGCAAAATCTAGATTTTTGGAGGGAGTGGTAGGTTGGATGATTACGGTTCGCAAGTACCTTGTAGTAATATGTTAAGCTTAGATGTTGGCGTCTTTTCTCGAGTGACATCTCGTTTGATTCACCATACAGGCTGAGGAAAGGGGACGCCCGAAAATCACCTGTTGCAAGTCGCAGTCCGAGGTGATGGACTGGATCTAACATCTTGAGCGAAGACGGTCGCGCAGAAACATAAACTGGAGCCCCATAGTCGAGACGGTATCGAACAAGAGCGTTGTACTGACGTAGAAGGCATTTTCTGTCAGATCCCCAGTTTTTATGGGCTAAGACTTTTAGAATATTTGCAGTTATGAGACATTTTCCTTTGAGTGACTTCAGGTGAGAAATAGAATTGAGCTTTTTTGTCAAAGGTGACACCTAAGAACTTGTGCTTTTTTCTGATAGGGAAGCAGGTTCTTTGCAGTTTCAAAGATGGTTCTGGTGACAGACCACGGCTGTAGTGAAAATGGGACGCAGAGGCTTTTCTCGGGAGAAAACTTAAAAAAACATTTTCATCTGCCCACTTGACAAGCTTATTTATGGCAAGCTGTAGCTGGCGTTCACAGATCGAAAGATTGCATGACGATGCTGAAATCTGGATATCGTCAACATAAAGCGAGTATGCAATGGACGGCGGCAAAACCTGGACGAGAATTCATTTTGATTATAAAAAGTGTAACGCTCAGAATACCTCCCTGAGGAACGCCGTTTTCCTGAATGAACGGATCCGACAATACGGTTCCAAGTCGAACCTGAAACGTTCTCCCTGTTAAGAAATCTTTTATGCACTGCAGCATACGACCGCGAATTCCATAGCCATAAAGGTCTTGGAGGATGTCATATCTCCATGCCGTATCGTAGGCTTTTCAAAATCAAAAGACTGACACACAATTCTGCCTATTCACGAATGCTTCACGTATGACCGTTTCTAAGCGCACCAAATGATCCAAGGTCGCTCGTCTTCTGCGGAAACCACACTGATTGTTATCTAAAATGCTTTTCATTTCTAGAACGTACAGAGCGCGACACTGTTAGCGCGAACAAGCGATCGCCGGTTTTTCCAGTTTTTCTCTTTGAAACCAAGGGATGTCATCCAAGTTAATATTGCTACGGGAAGAGCTCATTTAGTTCTATAATGTAAGCGATAAAATTTAGTGCTCGCTAATACTATTTAGAAGTAAAATGCGAAAATGCGAAGACGTCGTCTTCGCGCTAACAGTGTCGCGATGTGTACACCTCCCGGCTGTTTATCAGTCTTTCATAAGTTTTCCCTAGACAGCTGGTTAGACGGATCGGACGGTAACTAGAGGGCAGAGATGGATCCTTACCTGGCTTCAGGAGAGGAATAATGTGTGCCCGTTTCTAAGCTGCTGGAAAGCAAGCCCTTCCCCACAAGGAATTAAAGAAATTATGAAGGGATTCAAGAGACTCTGTAGAGAGATTACGTAGCATTTCGTAATGCAGTCCATCGGGTCCAGGAGCAGAGATGTTTTTGATATGAAGGGCACTCTCTAGCTCACACTGTGTGAAAGGCTGATTATAAGGTACGGCATTTGATCCCGTTGCATGTGACTATAGTAATGTTGCTCTGCACGTCGTTTAAACAACTTGAAGGAATCAGAATAACTACAGTAGCTGGACACAGAATAAAAGTACTCCCCAAGGACGTTAGCCGTATCTTTCATTGATCCAGATGCAGGGTTGAAAATGGGAATCGTAAAACACCTATAGACCCCTTTGATTTTCTTGAATCTATCCCAGACCTCCTTATCAGTTACAAAGCTGCTCAGAGATGACACATATTTTATTTAGTTTTTCCGCTTCGATCGCTTACGGGTCCACCGGGCTTTGGCTTTTCGTTTCTTAAACTCTACCAGGTTCCTTGAGGTGGTATACCGCCTGAACTTGCCCCATGCCTTATTTTGCTCCGTGCGCGTAATGGCACACTCCTTCCCCACCAAGGTTTGCACTTGCGTGGCAGAGTACCGGTAGTTTGGGGAATTGACTGCTGAGCGGCGTTTATTATCTGCTCTGTCACATACAATGTGGCCTTATACGGAGTCATGGAGGAAAACAGGGATGTATTCAACGTGGAGTTTAACTTAAAAATAGACCAATCTGCTTTGTCCAACTTCCATCGAGGCATTCGTTTTGAAAGGGTGGGAAGAAAAATATTGCTTTTTAAAACAATAGGAATGTGGTCACTCCCAAAAGGGTTATTAAGAACCTGCCAAGAAAAACAAGTCAGTAATGGAGGTGATGCAATAGATAAATCAATAGATGTAAATGAATTGTGAGCCGAACTGAAAAATGTAGGGTCTCTACTATTAAAAAGACATAATTGAGATGATAGTAAAAACCGTTCAATTACTCTGCCTCGAGAATCGAGACGAGCACTGCCCCACATGGGATGATGGGCATTAAAATCACCTAAAATTAAAAAGGGTTGAGGGAGTTGTCCCACAAGTCCCTGTAGGTGATGGAGATGCAGGGGAACATTTGGAGGCAAATAAATAGAAACAACTGTTATAAGACGGTCTAAAAGAACACGTACCGCTACGGCTTCCAGTGGGGTGCACATTGGGTCCTCGGAGCAGGCAACTCGCTCTGCACAATCACTGCCACGCCCCCAGAAGTGGAATTAAAACGATCTTTACGAAAAACTTGATGACGCCTTAAAATCTGTGTATGACGAGCTTGAAGGTGAGTTTCTTGTGACTGCCAGGGCAATAGGCCGAAGATCATCCATAAAATAATTAATTCCATGAATCTCAGGTAAAAGACCACGACAGTTCCACTGCATAAAATGCAAATTCTTCGTTTATCTAAAAAGGTGAAATGTAAAAATAAAATGAGAGAGGCAATGAAACAGTCGAGAGTTTTAAATTAATGGTTATTTGGGAGGGACCACTGGCTTTTCCCCTTTGGGCTTTGGAGTCTGCCAGTCTATGTCATCCTGGACGGATGCAAGAGTGGGAGACTCGGAAGTATCATCCGTCGCCTCCACTTCTGGAGGCGAGCCTTTACCTAAAGGTTTTGGCTGGTTCGTTGCACGGGGTGGCATGCCCCGGCCACGATCAGCTGAAGGGGCAGTGAAGGTGCTGGGCAGAGTGTCTTTCAACTCTGCCCCTTCCGGCTCCTTGGGTACTGGGGAAGCAGCACGAGGGTTGTGCCCCTCTTTCGAAGAGGAGGTCCTCTCTGAGGCGGTCGGGCGGGAGTTTCGCCCCTTCTCCCCGGAAGAAGACCGCGATGTGCGGACAGGTACGGCAGTCGCCGGCCTGTCTGGAACCAGCGAAGCAACCTGTGCACTCCCTCCAGGAGGAGGGGGGCACTGCTGCCCTAGCTGGGGGGTTGGGGCCCTGAGGGCTGCCTCCAGAACCTCAGGTGATACCTGGGTAGCCCTCGATTCCGAACGTGGCGCAAGACCCGTGCGCGCCACGTCGGCGTAGGATCCCTTCGACATGAAGAAATACCGTTTCTTAGCTTCGATATAACTGATGTTTTCTTTGACTTTGATAGCAATGATTTCTTTTTCTTACTTCCAGATGGGACAGCCGCGATAATGAGTAGGGTGTGGTCCATCGCAATTAGTGCAGTGGGCAACATTCTCACAAATGTCAGAGACGTGATCTTGACCGCCACACTTTGCACATCTCTCCTTCCGTCGACAGCTGCGTGTTCCGTGGCCAAAACGCTGGCAACGGAAGCACCTCTGGGGGTTGGGGACGTACGGGAGGAGGTGGCAGTTCAGGTATCCAGCCTTGATTGTTTCTGGTAGTGTATGCCTCTCAAAAGTAAGAATGACATGTTTTGAATAGATTTCTTCAACAGCTTTCCTTAATATAATATGTTTTACTCCAAGGACACTGGCACCTTGGAGTCCCTTGAGGAGTTTTTCTTCACTAGTGTCAAAGAAGTCCTCGGAGAGGACTCTGTGGATGGTGTTAAGTGTGGGATGAGGGCTCACCGACACTTTCACTTCAAGGATGGTGTTCAGCTTGAGAAGTGCTTCGCTTTGCTTTTTGTTATTTGCCTGCACTAGGAGGTCTCCAGAGTGAAGTTTTTAGCCTTGTAGGAAAACCCTACAAGGTGTTCAAGTACTTTGGCTACAACAAATGGTGATAGCTTTGACACGGGTTTCTGTTCATCGAGGGAATGAACAATGAAAAACTTCGTAAAACTTTCTATCTCAGGTTTTTTCTCGATGGTCTTGTGTTCAGGACAGCGCCTGTTAAGGGCGTGCCCCGAACGGCGTTTCGAAGAGAGGGGCGCCATAAGAGGGCAAGTAGTGTTCGGAATATGTGACGCGCCGCCCACAACAGAGCCCAACGAGGGAAGAGGTAACACCCCATCACAAATATGGCTTTGCTAGAAGAATTACTGTATTAGCACTACCCAGAAACTATAACCAAGTGTGGATCTGGACGAGAGTATCTGTCACCACCCAAGGTTAGCCCTTGCCGCCAAAGGAGCTGAAGAAGGAAGGAAGAAAAATGAGAAGAGTGAAAAGAAGGAGAAGACAAGGGTGAAAGGAGGGAGGGAATAGTAGAAGTGGCGACTGGCTGAATCATCCTGGTCGGGCCAAGCTAGGACACCCGTCTACGCGAAGCGGGGGCCGAAGTGGTGTATTGCCTCACCCGGGGGGCCCCGAAGGGTCCAAACCTACCCCGGGCTCGACTCAACCACCAGGATGCCCTTTTCTCCGGACAAAGGAAAGCCACGCACAGCCAGACGTGGGTGGGCGAACCCGCATGGCTCGGGGTCCGTGGTGACGCCACTCACCAAACACCTGCTCTCACAGGTGCCCACTGCGGGTTCCATGCTGGTAACGGAATTGATTGCAAGTCACCACGGTTCCTTTGATTTTTTTTCTCCTTAACAAACGTACATTTCCTAATGCGGAGCGCAAGTTCGTCAGTTTCTTGCAGAGGGGGTTAAGATGATGTCAAAACGCTAAGCTCTTATTGGATGATTTAAAAAAATAGTGAATAGACCTCAAGGCATCCAGCATTGAGGTCTACCCACTATCCTTTCAATCAAAGCCAAGCAGAAATGGGCGCGTTCTGACGTCACCGCAAACACTGAGCATGAAGCAGACGACTTCCTCTTAGCACAGAAAATCAACTGCATCATCTTGTTTGGTCGCACCCTTAGATATATCTTTTATTGGCACTAATATCTTCCAGGTCCCTCACTTGAAAGTTTTGCTTTTGATGCCGTATGATGTGCTGGAAATGGAGAGGGATGTTTAAGGAATAATAAAGGAATGAGCCCCACTGAGTATTCCGAAAGCATGTTGCAAACTAAAAAAAAATATTTCTATAAACACTGAGAGTTTGTTTTTCTTTCTTTTCTTTTAGTGCTTGAGGATGCCGCTGGCATTGCAAAATGCTTCCGATTCATGGACATGAATCGCCTGAGGGACAGGTATTTGAAGGTTAGTATATAGAGGGGTCTAAAATTACCACTTTAAGACCCCCTCCCCCCTCAAAAAAAAAAGAAAAAGAAGACAACTTGAAATTTTTATCAGTCTTTAGGGATTTAGTGGCGAGTATTAGCGAGTCGATCTGACAGCTAGCACTAGCAAAACTACCTAGAAGAGAAAGCCAACGCATGACGTTACTGTTAGTGGATTACCAACCGGGCCCAAACGGCACGCTGGAGCTCGACAAGAGGCACAGCTAAGCGGTAGACGCGCTCACCTTGGTCACAGGTGAGGACGCTTAGCACGGCGAATGCTGCGAAGCGATTGACAAGATAAAGTACTGCATATAACTGTCATTATAGCCGTTGAAGCATGAAACTAGGGTCGATGACGAAGCAGAGTATAGGCAACACGCGTACGACAATTACCAAGTTGTACATGACTTGGCGCAGCCAAAAACCGGCTTTAAAATCAAGCATGTCTCTCATAGAGAAGCATGGAAAACCGGACCTGAAAAAGGCTGCCATTAGCCTCGTATACAGGAGTCATCTGCAGGCGCCGCGTGCAACCAAGTGGAGTAGAACAGTTTATTTGACAACTGCGACGCGCGCGGTGTCCACGCCCATGTGCATAATACACCGAGGTCAGGCGGCATCTTGACCATCCATTTAATTAAAAATGTTAATAAATCGACAGCCCAGAGTGCCTTCTCACAGCCGAGCACGTATCTATTCACTTCGGAAATGAGAAAAGAGCAGGCCGTGCGCAATAACGCGGAAAATTTAACCTCCAAGATGCACCTTACTTTCTCTTGTAACCGTAGAGGAGTGAACGAGCATGAATTACACTCGCGATGATATGCACGAGGACAACTTTCTGTTGTTACACTGTCGAAGTGCACTTGCACTACGTTTCATGTGTGTACTATTCTGAGAAAGCTGCTGGCATGTGTGTTTTCATTTAGCGTTTATAGACCGACACGCTGTTTACAAACAAGCCCTCGTCTGCCCACAACAGGTGTAGGCACTGCACGAGCGCAGAAACCAGGTTCGCGTGAGGTGAAGCTTCTGCGCAAGCGCCGTGGCGACAACAGTGCCACCGCAGAGGCGTGACGTCAGAGCCGCGTGTTGGTCTATTCGCATGCGCTTGCGCCAGTAACCTTGAAAGCGTAGTACAAGAAATGTGAAACTGAGCATATTGCACTGTTCCTTGAGCGCATATGAAAGATGTGAGCGCGCAGGTTTGTCTTCGAAATACGACTCGCGATTAGCACTGTATGACAGTCGTGCAATAAGCTCCCAGATAAGTAAATCAAAAAGAGGTAAAGTCATTGATGTAAGAAAATTGGCCAACTGCTGCCCCTTCGCAACGTGTCTTGGTTGCATAAGTTCCCGGACCAGTGCCTAATATTTTTCCATACTGGAGTGCAGCAAAATACGCTGGAATGAAATCCCAGCTGTTTGCATAGGCACCCCAACCGAGATGGCCTGTGAAAATTGAAGAAACAATCTTGGGCGAAACTTTCAAACAAGAAACTCCAGTGAAGCAAACTTATAGCGCGAACACGAACTTAAAACCTGGAGTACTTTACAGTCTGTAAGCAGCTCGTCCCGCGACCACCTCCGACCCCAAACCTGCGCCAACAAATACGCAAAAAAAAATGGCGGCATGTTTGTTTTTTTGTTAAAAGTGTTTAAATGTGGCAGCCTTATTGGCTGGGTGGTGCGTTTTGTTCGGGTAGTACCTATGGCAGGATGACCCTTAGTATTGTGCCTGGGGTGGGCGGTAATCAGTTCAGGTGGTGCATACGCCACGGTCTTGTATGGAAAAAAAAATTACATCACACCATTGTCTCTCTGTGACGCTGCGGGCGCTTCCCTTCAGCACCACCCGGATACATGTGGCGGGTTCGAATCCTGGCCGAGGTGCCCGCAATCTGACGGAGGCTTATTGCGGAGGAGGCGCCGTGTAACCGAGCTTTCGGTTGCACGTCAAAAGATCCCCAGGTGGTCCAAATTAATCCTCAGTCCTCCGCTGGGGCGTGCCAGATGCCCGTCGTTGGTTTGGCAAGTAAAACCCTGAAATTTGCCATTACCACCCGGATACAAAGCCTTTGCGCTAAATTTTTTGGGTCACCAAGAGAGGGGCTTTCCTGCCCTTTCCAGTCTTCATCGATTCGCGTGCTCTTTCCATACCACCTATTTCTGCTTCTCCCGTTCGTGCGTCCTGGGTCCGTAGCTCAGTCAGCATCGCACTCGGCATCCACGCCGGTGGCAAGAGTTCAATTCCTGCACCGGCTGCAATTTTTAATGAGATAGCATTCTTTAGCCACCCCCCCCCCCCCCCCCCCCTCGATTCAGTGGACGTTTCTGGCCTCCTTCTTTTGAGTTTCCCCGCTAAATTTGACCTGAATATTGATGTCGCGTTACCTAAAGAAAAATGTAGGTTACCCGCAGAATATAGCGGAAAAAGTGACCTCACATGACCTATGCACCAATTCAGTTTCCCCGCCAAATTTAGAGAAACATTGACGTCACGTCTTACGCGCCAACTATGCACCCGCTTAATTTGTCGAAAAAATTGATATCAAGTGATCTGACGTTTCGGGATCTACAAAAAGAGTCAAGTTCCCGCTAGAGTTAGCTGAAACTTTAGGTAACTTGACCTATGCACGAATTGAGGTACCCCGCATAATTTAGCGGAGAAATCTACGTCAGGTGACGTATGCATCATTTCAGTTTCCCCGCTAAATTTGGTGAGAGAATTGAATTCATAAAATAAAGTGTTTACTCAAAATTTTGGTCGTCGTATTCACAGTGAGCTGCGTCGTGAGTCTCATGACAAATGCTATCGCAATGGACCTTTTTTGAGTAATGATCGTCTCCAGGGGAGTTGTCTCTGAACTTCGAATGAAACGGCAGCCTAACTTGCCTCCCCCCGTCAAAACACTTTGGCATCGTGCCCTTGTATCGTGATCATATGTCTCCTGACGTCAATTGTCTATATAAAGATACCGCTTAAAACAAAATCGAAGTCCAGTAACGTTGTAAGGTCTTTTCGCAATCCGAAACGGCCATCTTCAGCCAGTGTACGGAGCGCTGCTGGCGCTGCTCTGATCTTCACTGTTCCTAACGACTTCGTTTGTTCGTTTGACAAAATTAGTGGCAAAAACATCAATGCAACCGAGATGCTTTGACTATGTGAATGGGAAGGCGGAATTACAGGCTGTTTTCGCTACCACTCATGCTCTATCAGCTGAACAACGTTTATGAAACAACGCGCGCAACGTCCCAAAGAAGCGAAACCGCAAGATAGGGCGGAACGTTTCTGCAGTCTGACCGGGCTAAAAGAAAAACGTCTCGTTCCTCCCTTCTCCTCGTGTAAGGATGAGGGGTGCGTCAGCAGAAGGGAGGAAAACACGCCACTGCTATATTTTCCTTCTTTCTTTTTTTTCTTCTTAGAGTACACAAGGCTCAGATTTGAATATGCGAGCGCTAAAAATTGTTGATTGATTGATTGATTTAATGTACTATCATGGCCTAAGGCATTCGAGAGGGGTGTGGGTACAACCTATTGTCATGATGTAACAAAGTTCGGTTATTATTAGTACAATAAAGATGTTTTTTAGCCAACCGTTTCCGTGTTCCGTGTATAGCGCTAGCGGAGCCCCGTGTTCTACACGTTTCGCAAAAAGAGGAACGAAAGTTCGTTCCTTGTTCCTTATGATTTTTGAGACGGGCTCCCCTTACAAGTTCCATTTGAGAGAAAGGAACTCGTTCCCGTTACCATGTATAAAATGAAACGTGTAGTTACATATGCGTTACTTTTTTATTTTGCTACATACCATATTTAGTTAGATCAAGCACGGTTCGTTATCTATCCCCTACCTCCCCCCTCTTCCCCCTAACGTGACTGGGAGGACTGCTACCCAGGGCCCAGGTTCCCCTTCGTTGCTATGCCACTGCTGAAGGCTGCCGAGCCTCGCGCTTTTATTCGGGCTTCAAGAAATGCCGAACACCTGCCCAAAAAATCGTTTCACTAAACTTGACCTTAACAAAAAGCTATGTTACATTTATATGATGTTATAATTACCTGCATGCCCTTTTCGTTTTTACCCAAAGTATGACCGAATTGTAAAATGGAAGGAATGAATGCAATTGTGGTTGGCCGCTAGAAAATATCTACAGTAGAGGCTGGACTCGAACAGGATTTGCGGCATTCCACCTTTAATAGCACTTGGGCTACGGTGGAGCCAAAGCCTGACAAAAGGTGACAAAGGCGTGCTGTGGACCGATACTCTCCCCCAGATTTTACGTTGCAACATTGTATACGGTGACCGAAGCCGCTCTGTCAGATAGCAACGCACTTCATGGTACCACTTTTTATTGACCGATTATTTGCTTTCTTGTTCAAGGCTGTTGATATCTGCAAATCGCTCGTAATGAACGGGGTGAGTAATTTTCTTTCTTTTTAACACTTAGATCTCTCTCTCTCTTCATAACTAGCTTTATTAATTCGCCATGATACCATAGCCCGTTTTGCTTCAACACCTGTAGGCCTGTATGTGTCTGAAGTTGAACGAATGTCGGGAAAAGAGAGGAGGGGGGGACGGTGCGCAAAAGTCGGGAAAATTTTCCGAGGGGGAGGGGGATGTTAATGACGTTTTTACATAATGCACTTCCAGCTGGAAATCTCGCAGGACGCCATGTTGATTAAATTTCACCGTATGCACCAACTCATGTTTATAAACAAACCAGAGCGCCCCTAGCGGCGCGCATGCCCGATGGGGTTTGGGCTAGAAGCGCGTCATCACCCATGAACAAAGCATTGGAATGCGATGTTGTCGGTGTCTGTATCAACCCCCTGCTCCTTTTCGCGTTGGACTTGTTCACTCAAGGTATTCCTGGCAATCCCTCACTACTGCAGTGGCCTCATCAAAATTAACGAGGCTTGTCACACCCGAAAGCTTCGCGGGAATAATGTGATATGCAGCGATTCATTCCCTGAGGGCGTTGCAGAAAGTACGCTAAAGCCAGATTTACGTCATCAAGATCTGATCGCAGGTATCAGTCGCGACGTCACTCGGGCTACAAAAGAAGCGTGGACGGTAGCTGCGATACTCGACGTCAATTCAGAAAATCGCAAACAGAATTGGACCGTGTGAACCGAGATAACAAGTCGGTGATGGCCATCGATAACAATAACAAACCTAGCCTTCTATCTTCTGTTTCCATCGAGCTTACTTACCCTAAATATCATTTAAACTTAAAAGCATCTCGAGGCGTACACTTACTTCTTATCGAAATTACCACGTCAACGTATGGTCTGCGGCTTATTGTCGTTTTAACGTGCAGAAGACAGTTTGAAAAGGAGTCTTTAAAAAAGCAGCAGTCAGTGTAAACGTGAAGACGAACTGAACGTGGTCCGAGGGTGTTCCGGACAGTTTGACGAGTCTTTCCGTGTTCATTTCAAAACAAAAAAAAAGAAATAAATGTGACGACCACAAGTCTCCCTTTGTTCAAACCGAAGTGCTCCTTAAACAGGCAATCGTGGTCCCACGGTGTCTGGTTTTTCCTTTTCACGGTATCCATCCGACGGCGAAGTATGAGGTATTGTTATCGGAGTGATGGGAATAACCTATTAAAACTTCCTAAAAATATGATGACCCTAGAAATATTTATACAAGTTATTTCTGATGCCGCACATCGCTAGCAAAACAATGCGCTTCGTCATTGGTGAGCAGGTATGCGGTTTCGCCGACCGTTTTCTGCTAGCAGACGACATGGAAATGCAGAGTGGTGTAGCGATCGCTAGAGATGATATGTCTCGACCGCAAGGTGCACTTATACACTCGTATTGTTCGTGATAGCACATCATCATGGCGGAACACGGTTTAGCGCAAGAAAAATGGCGTTTTGAGGCGCCGCTTTAAAAAACGCCAATTTATCAGAGACCCCTTCGGATATGGAGGTTACTTGTATTAAGCGAGTAGAACCATTAAACGAAGTGTTCGGGTGACAGAAGCTGATAGAAGTAACTTAATATACGACCTCCTGGAGAGCATTTCAATACCGTCTGCCATTTGTTTATAGCGATAGATGTTTGGGTTTTTTCTATCACTCGAAATGTCGTCAGTTCTGGATGCATTAGGCTGCGTAGTAGGGTGTAGGCTCTCCGTCGTCGATGTTGCCAGGTCCTTGAAATATCGCCAAGGGATCGTGTGCTCATCCAGATTGTCAAGATTGCTTTTGGCTTAATGCCCTCTGAAATCGCAATACGGAAGGGCTACAAACCGAGACTGTATATAATTTAAAAATAACTTGAAACTTTACTTTAGCGCAAATGCCCATAAACCTGCATATTACCAACACTGTACAGAGTGTGCTTTTGAGAGCGTGGTGAACTTGATCAATGGCAAAATTGGACATTGCGCGCTTTTAGTACTTATCATTTGTTTTCATAAGTTACTGATGAGTGTTCACTCCACTACCATAACCACAGTAATGCTTAAATTAGAACTATGTACCCTAGCGATTTGTACGAGTTCGCTAAATTTTGAGAGCTTTGCCACTAGAATTTAAAAAAAATGTGGTTATAACAAAAATAAAAAAATAAACAAATCTGAAAGTCAGTGTAAAGATAATTACACAGGCGAGCTGGTTAACGTTACACGATTCTCAACCCGAGACGAACGGACGACAAACGAACAAACCCGTGTGTGTGTGTTTGTTTCCTTGTCGTCTATTAATCTCCGGTTTAGTGTCATCTGTGCCTGAAACCTTTGGTTTTTTCTGCATCGCATTAGTGCGAAACCTGGCTAATATCTTTATATTTTTATGTATTTCAAGATGGCGTGCCTGTTAAGACGTCTGGTAAGTTCCTACATTCTTTCCTTCTGAACTACAAAAGAAGCGTGGACGGTAGCTGCGATACTCGACGTCAATTCAGAAAATCGCAAGCAGAATTGGACCGTGTGAACCGAGATAACAAGTCGGTGATGGCCATCGATAACAATAACAAACCTAGCCTTCTATCTTCTGTTTCCATCGAGCTTACTTACCCTAAATATCATTTAAACTTAAAAGCATCTCGAGGCGTACACTTACTTCTTATCGAAATTACCACGTCAACGTATGGTCTGCGGCTTATTGTCGTTTTAACGTGCAGAAGACAGTTTGAAAAGGAGTCTTTAAAAAAGCAGCAGTCAGTGTAAACGTGAAGACGAACTGAACGTGGTCCGAGGGTGTTCCGGACAGTTTGACGAGTCTTTCCGTGTTCATATCGAAACAAAAAAAAGAAATAAATGTGACGACCATAAGTCTCCCTTTGTTCAAACCGAAGTGCTCCTTAAACAGGCAATCGTGGTCCCACGGTGTCTGGTTTTTCCTTTTCACGGTATCCATCCGACGGCGAAGTATGAGGTATTGTTATCGGAGTGATGGGAATAACCTATTAAAACTTCCTAAAAATATGATGACCCTAGAAATATTTATACAAGTTATTTCTGATGCCGCACATCGCTAGCAAAACAATGCGCTTCGTCATTGGTGAGCAGGTATGCGGTTTCGCCGACCGTTTTCTGCTAGCAGACGACATGGAAATGCAGAGTGGTGTAGCGATCGCTAGAGATGATATGTCTCGACCGCAAGGTGCACTTATACACTCGTATTGTTCGTGATAGCACATCATCATGGCGGAACACGGTTTAGCGCAAGAAAAATGGCGTTTTGAGGCGCCGCTTTAAAAAACGCCAATTTATCAGAGACCCCTTCGGATATGGAGGTTACTTGTATTAAGCGAGTAGAACCATTAAACGAAGTGTTCGGGTGACAGAAGCTGATAGAAGTAACTTAAAATACGACCTCCTGGAGAGCATTTCAATACCGTCTGCCATTTGTTTATAGCGATAGATGTTTGGGTTTTTTCTATCACTCGAAATGTCGTCAGTTCTGGATGCATTAGGCTGCGTAGTAGGGTGTAGGCTCTCCGTCGTCGATGTTGCCAGGTCCTTGAAATATCGCCAAGGGATCGTGTGCTCATCCAGATTGTCAAGATTGCTTTTGGCTTAATGCCCTCTGAAATCGCAATACGGAAGGGCTACAAACCGAGACTGTATATAATTTAAAAATAACTTGAAACTTTACTTTAGCGCAAATGCCCATAAACCTGCATATTACCAACACTGTACAGAGCGTGCTTTTGAGAGCGTGGTGAACTTGATCAATGGCAAAATTGGACATTGCGCGCTTTTAGTACTTATCATTTGTTTTCATAAGTTACTGATGAGTGTTCACTCCACTACCATAACCACAGTAATGCTTAAATTAGAACTATGTACCCTAGCGATTTGTACGAGTTCGCTAAATTTTGAGAGCTTTGCCACTAGAATTTAAAAAAAAAATGTGGTTATAACAAAAATAAAAAAATAAACAAATCTGAAAGTCAGTGTAAAGATAATTACACAGGCGAGCTGGTTAACGTTACACGATTCTCAACCCGAGACGAACGGACGACAAACGAACAAACCCGTGTGTGTGTGTTTGTTTCCTTGTTGTCTATTAATCTCCGGTTTAGTGTCATCTGTGCCTGAAACCTTTGGTTTTTTCTGCATCGCATTAGTGCGAAACCTGGCTAATATCTTTATATTTTTATGTATTTCAAGATGGCGTGCCTGTTAAGACGTCTGGTAAGTTCCTACATTCTTTCCTTCTGAACTGACGTCCAACCTACACAATGCCAGAACGCATTGTGTTAGTATTTCCATCGATTGTTTTATTGACGTACATGGGAAAATAAATTATACAAACTCAGACATTTAGAAGGGCGTCCAGCCGAACCTCAACACAAATGAAAAAAAAAAAGAAAAACGGATCAAATCCGATATTTAAGACTGAACCGCAGAATAGGACCGGAAAAAAAAAAAAAACAATGATCTCATGTGGCAGTTATTGGTTCTTGGAAACGGGTTCCAGGTAATAAAATGTGAGCTGTGCCTGTTTTTGGGGGTGACAGCGTGAGGTCAATTTTAACAAGAAAGCCGCAGACACACACTTCTCACACACGATATAAAAGACACATTTTTTTGCTTCGCACATAACACATAACACGCTTCAATCATGTTCAAGGCCTGTTTGATTCACACATAAGATGCCTGCAGACAGTTTTTGTTTGGCTAATATAACAGGACCATCATACAAGGAAGAGACACGCCTCAGACAGTTTCTGCAGACCGTCATTGTTGCTGGCCTCAGAGGTGCGCTGTTGACTAAATAAGCAAAAGCGACGTGAAGACCGTTCAAAATTAAGGAAACAGTGACATATGTACTTGAAGGTGAACATCTTCGGCAAAAATCTGTCTGGTTGGGTGAAAGACTTAACGAAGATGATACTATGGTATCATTCGACGTTGTGTCACTTTTCACCAGCATCCCAGTTTCCTTAGCAGTCGCCACAGCCAGAGAGGCTCTCCAGAAAGATGACACCTGTGGGAACCCACCGTGTTCCTTCCCACCGTATCGTGCGCTGCTGACGCGATGTGGCGTCAGCAGCGCACGATGCGGCCGAAGGGGCGTTGCCGAAGTGGACAATCTCGTGGCCACAGTGGCGCTGCCCGAGGATGACAACCTACAAAAGGGACGGAGAGACGACGGTTACTGCTCTCGGCTGCGTGGGACGAACCAGAACGGCTCTCTGGCTTCTTGAACACGGGGCTCTGGTTGCCGCCGAGTCGGCGACCCGCCCGGAGCTGCGGCCCCCTATGGGAGACGACTGCCTGGCTTCTGGACCGCGGGGCTTGGATTGCCGCCGCAAGCCGGTGACCTTCCCGGAGCCTCTGGATGACAGTGCCGCGTCGAAACCAACGCGTCTATTTGCCCGGAACCACAGCTTCCCATGGACGACGTTTGCGTGCCGGCAGAACTTCGGGAAGCCGACCCATGACGTCGTTTGCGCGCCGACCGCCTGGACATTGACGTGAGGCTTGCCTCATAATCATTGTTTTGTTAATAAACAGTTAACCTAGTGCGTGTGGCGTGTCCACCCGAGGAAGGGGCGTTAAAGAACCGCCCACACACCTTGGCTTCAAGAACCTGTCTCAATGTGGATGAACTGTGCCGCGTGCTAGAGTTCTGCCTCGGCAGTACCTACTTTAGTTCCAAAGGTTCATTCTTTAATCAAGTCAGTGGCACGGCGATGGGGGGCTTCCATCTTTGTTACAACAGCGAACCTCACTATGGAAGTCGTCGCACAAAAGGCTCTGCGGTCGTTCTCCAACAGACCCAAAGAGTTCATGCGATATGTGGACGGCTGTTTCTGTATCCTCAAGAAGTCGGAAGTTCACAACTTCTTGGCGCACCTCAACTCCATCGAGCGGGCAGTACAGTTCACGGTAGAATGCGAGAAAGATGACACTTTACCTTTCCTCGATGCGCTGGTGAAACGGGAAGGAGAAGTATTGAAGTTCAGCGTATACAGAAAACCAACCCACGCAGGGCGCTACCTTCATTTTGAGTCAAACCACCCGGTGAAGCCACAAGGCGTCAGTAGTGTCGACACTGTTCTCCGGGGCAATGAGAATTTGCTCGTCTGAAACTGCAAGAAAAAAGAAGAAGCAGGTCATCATTGCTGATCTACGGAAAAATGGATACAGAAAAAGGTTTATTGAGAATGTCGGCCGTCGCCAAGGTCGCGCCAGCCAAGACCAGAAGTCATCGGGAGCAACGCAGCCCCGTCCCATTGAGCGCATCAGTGTCCCTTACGTGAAAGTGACCAGCGAAGCACTGGCACGCGTAATGCGAAAAGAAGGCATTCAAGTGGCCCACAAGCCTGTGTCCACACTGGGACGGTTAATGCCAAGATCCAAAGACCGACTACCAAGAGAGAGAGAGAGAGAGAGAGAGAGCACAGGGCGTGGTATACAATATCCGAGGCAAAGAGTGCCTAGCCACCTACATCGGCGAGACAAAAAAACTTTCACGAAAGAATGTACCAGCACAAGAACGACGAGCGTAACTTCGACCGTGAACGCAGCGCAGTTGCTGAACACTTGGAAGCGCGTGACCATCCGATTGACTTCGCTCATGCGCACGTGATTGACACGGAGCCAAATTTTCGAAAAAGGCTTCTCTTAGAATTTTGGCACATCCAACAGACGCCAGGAAACATCAACAGATCCCTAGGTGCCTTACCGTCTGTGTACGCGTAAGGCCTACGTCACGTGACCAAAACACCGCCTATTAAAAAGAGGAAATAATGCTTCCTCGTGTACAAAGACGAAAAGGTTGAACCTATAGCCACCCCTGAAGAAAGAGCCAAGTAAGTTTCGAAACGTCGGGACTACTTTTTACGGTTTTGTGGCTGCGGAATTCTTGTTTTTTCTTAATTTAGTGAAATATTTATTACTTCTATATACAGCAGGACATGGCGTCGTTCAGAAAGGAGGGCGACTCGCTAGTGCCAACTTGCTTCTAGCAGACAGTGACAAACTTCTAAAGAGACGTTTATTGTTTCTTTTGTTGCTGCTTAAGAATACTTTTTGAAGCAAGGGTAAGCGAATAATACAGTCAAAAATAAGCGCTGGACTGTTACCTTGTTTGCATTGCAGTTGCAAAAACTGAAGGTGCCACTAAGAAAGCTGGAGAAGGAAAGTCGGGGAGCGCGACACACTGGGCGCCGAGCGTCGAGGCACCAATTGCTCGGATTAGAGATCAGATCGGGCCAAAAGTTTAGGCCACATCCTACCCGGCCCAATACAGCTTTGGCCCGAAAGCGGTCCGAGCCCTACCCGACCAAAAACAAATTTGGCCCGAACCGTCCCGAGACTTACTGCTTTTCTCGAGACTCGACGTGAATCCAACCCAAATCGACCCAAATCACGCCGAAACAGACCCGAACCCGCCCCGAGCCCGACTGCGTTTTCTATTAGTTCTACGTTTGTTTTACATGACACCATTCATATTGAACGAGAAGTTCCAATCTCGGAAGTTAAAAAATTTTGCTTCAAAGTTCTGCATAGCCATTTTATTTACTCAGGCTGTTTCTAGAAGGATGATTCGTTGTTTCAAATGATTCTGTATGTTTCGCCATTGATGCAGAGCAAGAAATAGGCAGGAAAAGTGATGTTTTGGTCCATTTATAGTACGCTTATTATGCCTAAAGGTCAAAGCAATTTATTAATTTAAAAGGTATTTGATTAATCGGTAGAAAATAATTATGTTAATTTTGTTTAGTTGTCGTTTATCCCTATACACACTGGAACGGCGCATGAATAATTTAATGTACTGCACACTGTTAAGAATGGAACCTTCGGCAACCTTTTCCGAGTTTCAACGCTGCGGAAACGAGTCCCGAAACGAGTCCCGACGTGTTCTGGACTGTCGCCCACCTGTCGAAGTCTGCCCGAAACGAGTCCCGACGTGTTCAAGACCGTCGCCCACCTGTCGTGGTCTGCCCGAAACGAGTCTCAACGCGTCCGTGACGTCAACGGGACGTGTGTGTGTGTGCGTGTGGGTTCGTGCGCTCCGGAAGGGGAGAGAGGCTTGGCCTAACTGCGGAGAACCATGGCTACGACGCACTTCTGGCTACGACGCGGCGGACTTTTCTGCTACGCACTTGGCGGTCGCACCTGCTGCCCTGGCGGAGAGTGAGGGAGAAAACGGACCCTATATAAGGCGGGGCGTGAGGCGGCTCCAGTTGTTCTCTCGGATTTGACGACTGTATCGCTACCATGTAATTAAACCGTTCGTTACGTTACCAATTCTACCACCTCCACTGGACCCCTGGGTTCTTCACTTCGGGGAATGGTCGTCGTCACGAGCCAGGAAGCCTCCGGACGTGCGGCTTAAACCCCGCCTCGAACAACACCTAAACAAAATGGTTTGTACAATCCCACGGTACGCGTGGGGAGCAGAGGTCTGAGTTCCACATCGGCGGGTTGGTGGGTGAGTTTGCCCCCTGCTGCAATTGATCAGCGCCACGCCCCATGCGATTGCAAATTCTCTCAAGATTGTGATGTCTGCGTCATAGTGATGTGACTGGTGAATTTGCGACCTTCCCGAGCGTTTGCGATCACGTCAATCGTGATGCTGACCAGTCGCAGCGGCGGCAAACCCGCTGCGACCAGCCAACACCTGGAGCAACTTGCCGATGTCGAACTTAGCCCACATGGATGGAAGATGGGGTAGCATGGAGGTCAGAATAGGATTATACTTGAAATATGTGACGTGCTCATAAAATAAGATAGCAATAAACGTCATGCTAAATGTGATCAGCGGAATGCACACAATGCTTTTTTAGGTCTACCCATCCTGAGATTCTAATTCGCTATAACACTTCCGCAGTTCGCAGGGCTTGATTCCTGTGTGTTCTGCAAGAAAGTGTGCGCAGCGGCTTTTTTAAACACACACGCGACGTCTGGTGAAGCGGAGTCATTGACATTGATATCTGTGTCGTAGACCAGTGATTGTCAACCAGTTATATTTTAGGGACTGCTTGTGGTTGCGCGGAAGTGATGTATTCAGAGTATGGGAAGAGGGAAAATAATGGGGTAGTTACGTTTATGAATGGATAAAGGAATATGTTATAGATAAGTGATCGTGAAAACTAAACTTCTCTGATTGAAGTATACGAAAAAAAATGACCCAAAGTTAGGGGTGCCTATTCCCTAACGAAAAAACACTCAAGTTAATTGCCACGTTCACCGAGCGATGAGCAAGGCTTCCTGGATCCTAGAAATGTCTTCGCAGTGGCCGCGACCTTTCATTTTAAAATCAGTGACTTAGACGGTTGTCCTGGTATAGTGCACTATACCAGGACAACCGTCTAAGTCAGTGATCATTAGGTTGTACGGAAAGCCCATGGGCTTTCCGTCCAACCTAATGATCAGATGCACAATATAAAAACTGGCGCTTTTTGTGCGATAGCAATCTTTCCGTAAAATGGTTTGGTTTTGGAATGAAAAAAACTATTAACAATTTGGCAAGGTCGGGCCGTCGGGTTCCGATGCCTCCAACTATGCACGACCCGAGCCTTACGCAGTTCGGAATACATCGACCAGAAACCGACAAGAATCCCGAAGAGTACTCTAAGATATTGGCACGAGCCCAACCCGAATGTCGGGTCGGGCTCGGGCGTTCGCACTAGCCCGAGCCCGCGAGATGTCTAGCTCGGACCTGCGCTGCTTGATTAAAATTTTCTTTTCGTCTGGCTTTTCTAGACGCAGTATGACACCTCCTCTTTTATCTCCATCTTTCGATGGAATATTCTTTCGACAGCCCTTCGCTCTCTTTCTGGTCATACTTGAGCGTATAGAAAAAATATAAGTATGTGGGAGTTCCTTTTTCACCTAACTAAAAATGGGACAATAACGTAGAGAACACACCAAACAGAGGTAGTAAAATGGTGTGTGTTATACGGAGCAATTTTAGAAACAATTCCCGCAGCGCGAAACAAACACTGCCTTTTCTTTTATTAGACAAATGTTAGAGTACTCATGTGTTATTCGAGACCCTATTGAATGTTACCTGGGACATGCATTAGACCGAATTCAAAATAAAGCGCTAAGATAATTGAGAAGCAACTACAGTCCCTATACAAGTTTCACTAATTGTGTGAACCTATTTGAAAAAAAAAAGGTTCTTACGATTGATATTATTTTCCAATATATTGTAAACGGTTTATTTTTCGCGCGCTCAATAGTTGGCGGCTTAGGTCAAAGCTGAAGTTTTGGAATAATTCCCGGGTTCTGAATTTCGCGACGCGGTGGGATCTCAATATAGATCCAATCTGTCCACATTTTACCGGCATTTGTGCAGGATCTAGTTTTCGCGAATAGCAGGCGATTCGGGAAATTCGCGAAAATTAGGTCCTCGCGAAAATAAAGTAGATTAGTGTACTATATTATGGGTATACAGGTATCGAAAAAGGTCTCTTCATCATGCAATCGATTCACGATCATTTTACAAAATTGAAAGAATTTCATTATCATATAGGCTTCTTTGTTTTTTGTTTCAACTGTCTGACATTGGAATGTATTGCCGGAAGAGCTTGTTTAGATTGCCGATTATTGTTGATTTTACGATATATTACAGCAATTGCTTAGACAGTGAACCATGTATTGTTGCTTGTTTATGTGTATATGTTTTTGGTGTTTTCACTCATGTAATCCCTGTATAATGCTTAACGGTGCAGTATGTATATGTCTTAATAACTAAACAATAAAAAACGTAATTCACGGCGATTAATTTCCGCGAACGATACGTGCTGGCTGGTTGATCTCACATTTTTTGGACAATACAACATTTTCCACAACTTGAGTACACGTCAGAGAAACTTTAAAATACCTTTTTACTAAAGACGTTCTGTACTTACTATAGCTTTTGCATGTGTGCTTCATTTTATGCTACATTTATTTCCTTTTCCTAGCACTCTTGTAAATTAGGTTCAATGTAATTATTACCAGTTTAACGCAGTCATCGATGATAACGTTCTCAGAATACACTGGCGTCTAGGCTATTTTGATTTAACGGTGCTATAGACTTCAGTATGATAGAAAATTGTGGCGCGAATATGAGGGCATAAAAACTGCCATTTACTTTTATTTTCTTATAAAATGTGAAACAGGTGACATGGTAATTCTTGTTTACTTTCGATTCCAGGAAATCAGCGAAAGCGAGGCGGTAAGTGGTTCATGCAAAGCAGCGAAATGAAGATGTTTGGTCACGAGACTGTAGAGGCAAAACAGAAATATGCTTAATTTAAGAAGCTAAAAAGCCAAAACAAAAGGTAATTTAATTATGTTTTTAATTTTTATCAAAACCATTTTTTCGTTTTACTGTGTTTGACTAGGTTTAGTCGCGCTGCTGCAAGGCCCCATGGTTTAGGTTAAGTCGCGCTCCTACATGGCCCCTTCAGGGCCGTGGTAGGAGAGGCAGAACCGCACATCAATAAAATATTTCGAAAAAGGAATGGCAACATGATTTAATGAAACAATTTTACACCCTATATACAATGAAATAAGAAAACGAACACATGTTTAAACTCATAACAGAATTAAACACGGCTTACCCAGGAGCGAAAGCAGGAATTCCGTGAATGAATTAGTCAACAGTTTAAATTATTTAGATGCAGGCAATTTGTTCTTTCGAACAATGAATAGAGGAAGAACCAAATAGTTGATTGTGTCGAGTCGAACTTAAAACTCTACTAATAAACGTGTATGTCAAGAAGGGTGTTTTGGCGGCCTCACTATCTTGTATACTTTGTAATATCAACGTTTAAATGTTTCTTAAATCATAAAGATCAAAGCCTTCAATTTATATACCCGTTTTCTTTCAATCAACATGAACAACCGTACAGGCCGCAATAATGCCAAGGGCGAACTCTGGATACCATACCTTTTGTAAATAAATCGTAACTTTTTTCGTTTTCAGTTTTTTTTTTTTTTATCTTATTTGCCTTGCTTTTTGTGAATGGGTCCCACGCAACATTGTCATACTCTTAATGATGCATTCAAGCTTTGTAAACAATCAATTTTGTGTTATGAAAAACAAAAAAACAAAACAGAAAACAGGAAACGTTTTAAGAGCCAAAGCCGCTCGGCCGCTTTCGTCACAACAAAATCAATGTGGTTATTCCGTAATAGTTCCTTTTTAAACTTTAATACCAAGTACTTGTATTTTTGAACCGTTTCAACTCATTTCCAACAGAGTGGGCAGGTCGGCGCCAGCGCGGCTACAAGTGCCTTACTAAGCTGTTGCTATTCTTTGTACAGGTCTTGCTGCTGCAACATAGAATGTCTACCGACACACCCAGGGATCACCTTCAAGTCGAATGCATCATCATCCACGCACATGACCGTGTCGCGATAATGAAGTCAGACACGTCACCTTCCTGCAACATCACGGCGACTATACTTCGTCTCACCCTACGATGGACTAAAGGCAAAAGCTACGGACCGCCAGATCCAATCACGAGCCACTTAGAAATTGCGTATTGCGCTTTGATGCACTTATCAGTGCCCGCGTCTCGAATCACTGATGGGGATGGACGGACAGTGGTTCGAATCGAATAGCAGTTAGTGACTCAACAATTTTACAGTGAAAAAAGAGACTGTTTGCAGTGTCGAAGCTATAGAAATGATGGAGTGTTTTTTGGGGTTCGGAGCATTATTCGTCCACCCCTAATCAGTGATGCATGTCATAGTGTAGCGTGGAACGTGATTGGACCGGGCGGCCCGTGGCTTTGGCCTTTAGTCCATCGCAGGATGAGACAAAGTATAATACCGTGTTTGGTTACCAGATGCCTGTGAACGCCGGTGGACCACGTGGGACATGCACATCGCCATCTGGGGCTATAGAAGCAAGACACATCAACAGTCTCTTCAGTGAGCAGGTCGGCAGCAGCGCGACTACAATGCCTTGCAAGCTGTTGCACTTCTTTTTACAGGTCTTACTGCTGCCGCATGGAATGACTACCGATATATCCAGGGATCATCTTCAATTTGATTGCATCATCATCCACTCAGAGGACCGTGTCGTGATAATGAAGTCAGACACGTCACCCTTCTGCAACATCACGACGACTAGTACTGTGTTTGGCTACCAGATGCCTCTGTACGCCTGCGAACCACGTGGGACATCCACGTCACAATCTGGGGCTATAAAAGCAAGACACATCAACAGACTCTCGATTGGGCAGGTCGGCAGCAGTGCGGCTGGAATGTCTTACATGCTGTTTCTCTTCTTTGCAGAGGTACGTCTTGATGTTAAAGATGGCGGTTGTTATCACTCGGACGATCGTTTCTTATTGCCGCTGCCCTCCCCATACTTTTTGCAGCGTAATGTTGAGTCATGTGTTTTTTCTTTCGATCGTTGTTTTCTTGTGGCGACATAGAGTCAAATCCTGGTCCCATAAATGTTGAGCAGCTGACTCAGTTTAAACAAATGTTACAACTTCTGCAGGATCACATTTCTAGATCACTAAATTTCGAATCGGGCCAAGCAAGTATTCTGAATTACACTGACGAAATAAAACAAAATAAAAAAATTCACCTAGATAAAAGTAATAAAAATTAACAAAAACTTTCGAAAACAAGGCAGGCGCTTTAGAGAACGAAGTGCGAGCACCCAGGCAAGAAAACGGAGACCAGAGGAAAGCTAATGCCGCGCTGCGTTCCCGGCTCGACGAAATAAAAAATCAATCAATGCGAAACAAGGTAGGTGCTTATCTACGGGATACCTGACGATGCAGCAGAAACGTGGACGCAAGCAGAACGAAAGATTAGAACGCCCTTATGGTATTGGTTTGGTGGGAAAAGAGCAAACTCGTCTGCTGCGTCTTTTGATATCAAGCATCCTCACAGACTGGGCAGTTTCATGCCAACAAGTGCGGACCCTTCATCATAGAGTTTTCATACTTTAAAGTAAAAGACGAAGTGCTGCAATTAAGGGCTAAGCTTAAATTAGCTAACATCGGTGTTGGCGAGGATTTTGCCTTTGCGACACGCTTGGCGCGCAGAAAATATTGTAATTTGGAAAATGGCATCGTACCACTTTCAAGATTTGCTATAACAAACTGTTCGTAAACGATAACTGTTACATCTACGATCCTCAACTATGCCGCGTCTCTGAACTGTCTCGCCCTCATGCTCTTCATGTTCCTGCACGCCCCACTTCATTACCCGAGAGTACAACTACTCCAGTTTAGCAGTCAGTGACGGGTAGTGGTCGTCTCGATATTCTCTCTGACGAATCCGCGTTGTTTACTAAAATACGTAGCCTTATCAGAAAGCGTGACGAACTATATTCTCTGATTGATACTTGCGATGCAAACATTGTTGTACTAACTGAGACTTGGCTCTCGGCAAAGATAAGAGATGCAGAACTGTTTCCTGTCCAAAAACGCTTCAATGTTTTTCGACAAAACACTGAACTAAGAACTGGCGGCGGCGTATTAGTAGGTGTCAGGGATTGTATTTCGTCATTCCGTGTGGATATAATAGTACCATTGAAATTATTTTCGTCTGTATCGCCATTCATTATCAAAGATTCCTTCTGGGACACTGTTGTCGTTCACATTCATGTGATGTTGACTTCGTCAAGAAACTACATGATGTGCTAAATACAATAGTAACGTGTTCTCCTAATACACAGTATTTGGTTACTGGGTGATTTTAAACGCGCAAACATTGTTTGGGATTTAGGATTTCCGCAGTCTGATCCTTTATCAATTGAGTTAACGTTTGAGTGTCGTTTACCATTTTCATTTGTCTTAGTTAGTTGTCAAACCGACAAGAATAGCACCTTCTACAGCAATGTTTTTAGATACTATTTTAATGTTTTTAGATACTATTGTAATTACTCATTATAGTCAAATATTTATCTTCCTGGACTCAGTGACCACTCGTTAGTACACGTTTCTTTGTCCTTTCATTTGACATGTGAAAGAAATCGAAAAAAAGTGATTCGCGACTAAAGTAGAGCCAATTTTGATATTAGTAATGTGGATATATGTACTGTTTTGGATCCATATTGTGGGATTCCACTTACTGCACCACGCGGTCGATCCCACTCCGTAGCTCGGTGTCGAGGACTGCTACGGCCGGGTCCGTCCGAAGGCTGCCGTGGGCTCCGAGAAGAGAAATGACTCCGAAACACAAGAATTCCGAAGAAGCGTGTTGATTGGCTTCTGTGCCACTGCGCTGTACCCGTTGGCAATACTAATAAATGAAAAGAACGGAAAAGTGTCGGAAATGTCCTATCAGACAGATTCACCTGGAGGGAGCCCCCGCTGCCGTATTAGGCAGATTTGTGGGACGAGGGGAAGCACAAAAAGGACGAGGCTCGCGACGAGAGCCTCCCCTAAACAAGAGAACCTCGGCCGCCGTTCGTGGCCGGCTTATCTTGCCTACGGGAAATGGACGCGCCCGGGGTAGGTGGTGTGGCTTCTCCCGCAGATGGGCCGTGTTCAGACTTGTGCTGGTTACTTCAAAAATGTAATAGATTACAATTACAAATTACCGAGCCTCAAATGTAATGGATTACCGTTACAAATTACTGTCGCTAAAAAGTAACGGATTACTTTAATCGTTACTTTACAAATTACTTTCACGTTACTTTTTTCGTACACATATCCGAAAGCAATAGGAACAATTTTGATATTTTTCAAAATATTCTGCAACACTACTTTTCATTTCTCACACGCCCGTATTATGGTAGTCCTTGTAAAAATAAAATATTGTTTAATAGAATGAGTTTAGGTGCACTCCGTTCACATGTAAGCTGACAAGGCACCGAAAGCTGCAACCACACCCACCATCCCGCTAGCTTATGCCCTCCGGATATGATCCCTGGATTTGTGCAGATAAAACTAGCGGTGCGCATGCTCAGTAGCAGCGTCTGCCTCCGCTACAAGATTCGGAGTTAAAGAAGCGATGTACGAAAGCTCCCTTTTGATTCGGGTGTTATGCCTGTTATTCACAGAAAAGAAAAACTTGGTTCTAACGTTACAATGTATAGCCGATGCAGAATGCAGGTGTCCCAGCTTACCTTGATGTGTCTTTGGAGATTAGAGTTTGTTGTTCTTGCTGATGACATTGTGTTTTTGTTTTTTTGGCAAGTAAAGTATGCAATGCAACTCTAGGCTTCCGTTCTCCTTAATGCCCTGAATTTTGACTATCTCATTAAGAGATGACAATGGAGACGAAAGACACCCCATGACCGAAAACTCGGCCAGTCAGAAAAAAAGTGGCGGTTACGAGTTATCGATCGTTAATCGGTTCTCACTTTCATACCAATATGGCATGAATATGGGCAATATTCGTGAAGGCCAGGGGAGGGGAAGGCATAGAGAGCAAGATACGCGGTGTCCATCGGTCTGACAAAACAATAGAAGATCACACCATTTTTACGCGTTTTCTCTTTCTCGCTGTCAGCACTCCCTAGAAGATGCTCTAATCTCCTCCCCCCTACTTTAAAGTGAGGAGTGGACTCGACCACCATGTCCAGACAAGTAAACCAAAAGAAGTATCATTCATACCCTCGAAGACGATGCTCTTAGCCTCGCGCCGGGAGCTTTTCAGCCTTGCCTCAAGAGCGTGCTAGAATACAGTAGCGCATATCAAAGAGAAAGAAAATTCGACCCCCTCGCGCGAGGCTACATCGTATGTTACGCGAGTTGTGAACCCGCGAATCGAGGGGGTACGGACCCGCGTTTGATGTTTGTTCAGGTGGCGGGAGACGTCGAAGAAATTGGAAGAAGTGAAACGGTGTAAAAGACAAAAATAAATAAACACGAAGAGCTTTATCCTGCCCGGGAGAAGAAAAAAAACGGGATGGAAGGCGGCGGAGAGCCTATTCGGCGTTGTCTTACTTGATTTTTGTCTTTCGTATATTTGTGTATGCCTTGCCCGTTTTTCTATTGGTTCTAGTGACCGGTCATACAAAAAGTCGTGCTCTTTTCGGCTATTTTCCCCTTCCTAATGTTTTCTATTTTGTTGAACTTGCTATCTTTATGCAGCTGAATGTTCTGCTCGTATTGCTTCAGTTACTGTAGTATGCTCATATTTTTAAAAAGTGACGAGTAGTTAAAGTAGTCCGTTACCATTATTTTGTAACGAAATTACATCAAAAATTACCTCCGAAAAAAGTAACGTGGCAATTACAAAATTACTTACAAAAGTAACGGATTACAAGTAATCTATTACTTGTAACGGATTACTTCCCAAGTCTGGCCGCGTCCACAATCATTCCCAATGCCAGAGGCAACCTGCACTGCTTTTTGGTTTGGCACCATCTAGCGACTGAAGCAAGAAATATTGGGTACCCCTGGGAGCGGCGGCTGCATTGTTCAAACGTGAGCTTTTACTCTGGTGGCGCCGCTTAGCTTAGTGTCGGAAGCAAGAAATACTGGGTATCCCGTAAAGCCGTGATCACGTAACATGCCAGTACAGCGGAAGCTAGGGACCTGGCAGGCCAATGGTAAGGTGACTGCGTATCACCGGAGCGCGCCTTTTCTCCGAACAAGTATCAGGCTTTCGCTGCATCATGCTCCCATATGTGTGCGTTGCGCTCGTATTCGTCGCGCATTTCGAAGCCTTCGGCACGCAATGGGGGGGCTTATCGTTCACCCTTTGCCATGTTACAACGAGACAGGGTATAACCGTGGGCTCTCACTCTGCCGGCGCCGCCTGGGTGTTGCCGGCTGGCTATAGCGGTTCCCACGACCTGCGTGTGCTAGGACTAGATAGGAAGACAGGGAACACGTGGTTCCCACAATATCTAAAAACATTTTTTTGCGCTCCGTTGAAGAAAAGTGGGTCCTTGTTAAAGAAGAAATAAGGTTGCTGAAAAATACATACCTTTGAAAACTTTTATTGTAAATTCCCATTCGCCATAGTTCAGTACAGCACTCATGAGACTTTCTAACAAAAATAAGCGTTTAGTTAAAGCCGTTAAAGGTACTCTTTGTCCAGTTCGCTGGCAGAAACATGCTACTGCTGCCGAGTGTTATAAAAACGAAATTTATAGAGCTAAACTTAAGTTCTTTAACCAATTATTGCCATCTATGCTACAAAATATTTCTTGACAATTTCGGAATGTTATGTCGAGCCGTGATAGGTTATATAATTTTTCACTTCAAACAGCATATACCGCTTTGATTGACGAATCTCTGTGTGCTACAATTTTTAATGAAGCGTTTATTAAATACTTTTTTAATCCTCACAGTAACACCACTCCAAACTATCATGTTAACACTTTTTTATTAACTAACCATGTTCTTGTTGACCCACACAGTGTTTCAAATATTATAAATAGCCTTAAATTATCTTCAGCCGCTGGTATAGATGCATTCAATTCATAATTCCTTAATGCGACAATTGAATACTTTTTCTCATTATTGCGAGTCTATTCCAACAGTCACTCAATCCCTCTGTTCTACCAAACGACAGGAAAATCAGAAAAGTAATTCTTTTTTACAAACCTGGTGAAAAGCACTTCCATAACAATTACGGGCCCATCTTATTGACCAGCATTCCATGTAAAGTTTTTGAACGCATAATCTACACACAAGTAGTTGCCTTCCTCGAAATCAACTCATTAATTTTTCCATGTCACCATGGATTTAGAAATAAACGTTTCTTGTGAAACACTACACAGCCTTACTAACGACTTTCGTGTTGCCTTTGATCAGGGATCCCATATGGACTGTATTATTATTTCAGCAAACTATTTGTTGATGACTGTGCGATTTATTGAAGAATATCTTATGACTCTGACTCCAAGGAGCTACAGCATGATTTAGATTTGATTTTAAAATTGTGTGAGCTCTGACCAATGGAACAAAATATTAACGAGTTCAAACGAATGCGCATGGCTCGTAAAGTTACATTTACTTCAACGTATAGCCTTAATAACAGACACTGGAGCTTCTAAACTCTAACAAGTATCTACGAGTGATCTAAGCCCCGGTCTTTCCCGAAATCTTATTATTATTTATGCGACTAACGACAGTTACTGTATGCTTTGTTAACTTAAACGAATTTTTTTTTTACAGTCCCGTCATTCTTAAAACTATTTCTATACAAAACATTAGAAAGGTCAAAGCTTGAGTACGCAGCCTCCATCTGGGATCCCGGTACCGCCTAGCTTGCTGACTCCCTCGAATTAATTAAGAATATATCCATACGTTTTATTTTGTCTAATTATAATCGTACCGCTAGAGTAACATCAATGAAAAAAAAAACGTTATCACTACCCAGTTTCGCACATCGCGGAAAAATATGTAAAATTTGTCTTTTTTACAACATTTTGCAGCACAACACTGTACTCAGAAATCAATTGATAACCTCCCCATCATTTGTTTTTACATGCTCGCATCAGCGTCACAAAGTAGGCGTTCCATTTTACCATTATAACAAATATTTTGCTTCATTTGTCTCTAGAGTTTCGAATAAATGAAATCAGCTACCTGCATCACTTACATCAATCGATGATTGTGTTCCTTTTTGTTCAAATGTTCCAAGTAATGTATTCCTTGTTTTTTAAACTATTTTGTATTGTAGCAAAGGTGATGTCGCGTAAAAGAAGACAACGAGGAAGAACAGAGGGCGCTCGCGACAGAGTTGGAAGCCTGCGAGCAAAGCAAGCGGTCGTCCAGTAAATGAACAGCTTGTAAGCGGTAAACGCTACATTGGTGTCAGAAGTGGGATTCGAACCCACGCCCGGAACTGTACTATCGCAAGAACAAGATGGGCATGAGCGAGTCATTGCGTATTATAGTAAGGTTTTTACGAAGCCAGAACGCAATTACTGCACCACCCGACGCGAACTTTTGGCCATCATCAAGGCCATAACCCATTTCCATCTTTATCTTCTGGGACGGAAATTCATAATCCGAACCGACCACGCATCATTAACTTGGATGTTGAGTTTTAAGACCCCTGATGGACAGGTCGCCCGATGGCTGGAACGCCTTCACCAATACAACTTCAACATACAGCCTCGCCCCGGCTCACTCCAAACCAATGCCAACGGTCTTTCACGTCGCCCATGCGGTGAGAAGTCGTGCAAGCAGTGCACAAGCATTGCTAAACGGAGCTGCATCTCGCAGCTGCGTTTTGCAGCTGCGAGTTGCGTTTTTGCAGCTGCGAGATGCGTTTGAGCAGCTCAAAGCAATTCCTTGTGGCAATGAAGCGTGGACACCGGAAAGTCCTTCGGGCAGCTTAACTTGACGATCCAGACATCGGCATGCTCATACAATGGAAAATGAAGGATACACGACGTCAAGCCAAATAAGTATCCAGCTTATCTCATACCCTTAAGGGCTATTTGGTGCAATGGGACTCTTTATACCTTCGCGACAACGTTCTCTATCGACGCTGGGAGTCCGCTGCGGGTGGCTCTGTCGTCTGGCAACTGGTACTGCCACACACACTCTGCTCCCACGTATTTCAACAACTGCACAGCAGTCCAGAAGGAGGACACTTCGGCGTGAATCGCACGATAAAGAAGATTCGCCAACGCTTCTACTGGCTGCAATGCCACAGTGACGTGAAGCAGTGGTGTCGTCAGTGCGACATGTGCGTCTCTCGTATAAAGGACCTCACGCCAAACAGCGAGCACCACTTCAAGAGCATGTGACGGGGCGCGTTTTGAGCGCGTTGGCATTGACGTGCCAGGCCCACTTGCCCGATCTAAATCTGGTAACAGGTTTTTGCTAGTCATTGTTGACTACTTTACAAAGTGGCAGGAGGTTATTCCAATTCCAAACCAGACCGCCCCTGAAATCGTTGACGCCTTGGTGAAGAATTGGATCACCAGGTACGGGGCGCCCCTGAGCATTCACTCGGATCAAGGCAGGAGCTTATGAATCTCACGTATTTCAAGAAGTTTGCAAGATCTTCAACATCGCCAAGACGAAGACCACACCTTTCCACCCGCAGTCAAACGGCTTGGCAGAAAGAATGAACCGCACCATCTTACAACATCTGTCGATGTTTGTAAATGATCGTCAAGATGACTGCAGACATCGTGCACCTATTTTTGTACGCATACCGTACAGCAGCTCACGAGGTCACCGGTTATACGCCAGCGATGATGCTGCTCGGCCATGACCTTCGTATGCCCTGTGAACTAACCATTCCACGAGCATCAGAACCGGGCACAGACCCTGTGTCTTTCGTGAGCAAACTGAGAACGAATCTCGAGCGAATGCACGCATTTGCTCGACAACGGCTGTCAAGCGGCCTCGCTCGCATGAAGAGCCAGTATGACGCACACGTCACAACACACCCTTTTTCACCAGGCGACAAGGTATGGTTGTATAACCAGATTAAGAAACGAGGACTGTCCCAAAAGCTGCAGCGTCACTGGCAAGGACCCTTTACAATCGTGAAACGGCTCAGTGACGTGGCCTATCGCATACGTCAAAACGATTGATCCCGGGCTCTCGTGGTTCACCGTGACCGAGTGTCCTTTTATGAAGCACTTCGTTAAACCTGCATAACATTCCGGGAGACGGGAGGGGGATAATGTAGCGAAGGTGATGTCGCGGTAAAGAAGACAACGACGAAGAACAGATGGTGCTCGCGACCGTGTTGGAAGCCTACGAGCAAAGCAAGCGGATGTCCAGTAAATGAACAGCTTGTAAGCGGTAAACGCTACAGCATTTTCCACTGTTATTTTGTTTGTTTTCTCACCACTCCCCACTGTAATGAATCTGGTCCTGAGGGTAAAATAAGTAAATAAATAAAAATAAATAATATGTATGTGAACTCCATGATAAGAATGTTTTACACGTGATTGACATCGACCCGGATTTCGAGTTATATAATTTCGTTCTCCAATCCCTGCACCCGGCGATTGTCTTTTCCAAGCAATTGTTTCAAACAGTTTGATGCTGATAAGATTTAACATCATTGTATGAAACACAATCGTCTCCGAATAATCTCATTTCGATATCTATGTCTAAGTGATATTATTAACGAAATGCATAAAAGCAAGGCACCCAACAAAGCTCTGGGGCACACCAAAGTCAACGTGCATCAAGTCATATTCATAGCCTTCGAAAGACAGGTGTGGTTTTCTCCGTTCTAAGTGCGAAGCTTACTATTTCAGTAGTTTGCGTGAGGTGATAATTGCGTCTAGTTGAAAACTAGCTTAAATAGATCCAGGAACAGTACGTCGAATTGTCTTTCGCTGTTGTTAACTTGAGAAAAATTATGGGTAATTTCAAGTAGCTGGCTTACTGTAGACAGCCATTTCTTAAATTCATACTAAAAGGCTACCAAACGTTTCCCGTTTTCTACATAGTCATATATATTTCTTGAATATATTGTTTTAATACTTACAAAACTGACTCGTTACCGAGGCAGGCATGTCATTTACAACGTTTTTCTTTTCACCCCTTTAAAACGGGTAGGAGTTTAGCTCTTTTGCATTAATTAGTAAAAAAAACAGTCAACCCTAGTAATTTTAGAAAGATCATCAGCAAGCATTTAGACATCCACTTCGAGTTTTGCACCAAGGACGTATTGAAAATCGAATTTGGACCAGCCTACGTTTTTAAATCGACACTTAAAATCAAACTAAATATAACTTCTTCGGTTAAAACGAGATCATTGAACTTCGGGAGAATATGATCAACAGCGAAGTTTGTTTGTTTTTCATCATCGCGAAAGAAAACTGACTTGAAATTATCTTAAAAGCTATTTGCAATCATTGTCGGGTCTTCAGTAGCTTCCCCGTTTATATTTTATGGAGAGGTGCAAAGTTTTGATCATGGAATTTTGCAGTAGATGACATTGATATTTAGTCCCCCCGACATATTACTTACTGCATGTTTGACTGACTAACTCAGAAGGCTTGGCCCTTTTACGAGTACACAAGAACTTGTGCTTGATTTTTATTTTTTTATTTATTTGAATGATAATGCCGGCCTACTTTTGTGGGCTAAGGCATGTGAGTACATATGTGACAGATACAACAGCATAGCTCTAGTTATACATGGTTTCAAAAAAACATAGTTGAGAAAAAATAAAATGCATATAGTACAAACGCTTCCCAATAAACAGAGGTAACACTAGCAAATTAGTCAAATGGATTTAAAACTCCATCTAAGACGCTGACAAACGAGTCGAAGGTGGCACTGCCTGTAATGTTGTGAGGCAGGCTATTCCAGTCTCGGACAGTTCTCGGAAAGAAAGAGTAGTTAAAAATGTATTTTCTACATTGAAACTCTCGAAGATTTTCATGCTTCTGCCGTGTGACTCGACTGAGATTGTACACCAGATAGTCTTCAAACTTCATTTCAATTTTATCGTGTTGTAATTTATACAAAACATTCAGACGCTTCACTTTCCTGCGGGTCGATAACTGGGTTAATCCGGATAACGCATAAAGGGATGACACAGACGTATGCATGCCGTATGCATTATATATAAATTGCAGTGCCTTTTTTTGCACTCCCTTAAGTTTATCAATCAATGACTGTGAATCCGGGTCCCATAAAATGTCCGCGTATTCCAATAATGGACGATCAAAGTAGTGTACGCAACAAGCTTAGTTTCCGGGGTACAATGTCGCATAGTCCTTCGAAGACTCCACAGTTAACGAGACGCTTTTGCTATAATGTTCTCTAAGTGAACAGACCAGCTTAAAGTAGATGTGATGGTAATGCCCAAATATTTATAAGAAGTGACATTTTTTAACGGTACTGTGTTGATAGAATAGCAAAACAAAATTGGAGACTTCTTTAGTATTACTCTCATTTGCACGCATTTTTTTACGTTCAAATTCATCTGCCATGCTTGACACCAGGAAAATACAGATTGTAGGCTACTGTCCAAACATAATTGATAGAAAGTGCATGACACTTTGGCAAAGAAAAACACAGTTGTCGGCGAAAAGACGGCACTGAATCCCGGGCTTATCTACACGCAGATCATTTATAAACACTAAAAAAAAAAAAAGGACCGAGCACCGAGCCCTGGGGTACTCCTGACATGACTGGCAAATCCAGGGACTTCGCTTTTCCAACAGTCACGTACTGTCGACGGTTCGTAAGATAGGAGTCAACCCAACGTAAATTATTCACGTTACATTATTCACGTTACGTTGGGAGTCAACCCAACGTAACTTGAATAATGTCACGGTTAATCCATCGGATTTCGTCCATAATTACTTTGATCTGGTGTGGGGAAAAACTAGAAACACTATAATGAGTGTTATTACCTAAAACGTTTCCAAAGCATATCTATGTTAATACAACATCTTTCTAAAAGGTTGAAAAAAATTATTAAGTGGAGAGCCGAAAACAAATTTTGTACTTATGTCATTTGCTTCGATAAAATCAAGCACCTTACTTTTTAAAGACATTTGAATATTAATTGGCAATTCTAGCAACCCAGTTTGTGGTCAAAAATTTATTCTAACACTGCCAAAAAAAAAACCCTTCAGAGTTGCTGCTCAGAAAAACGTAATCGAGCATGGACAATGAGTTATCATGGATCCTAGGAAAAAAGTGTACTACCTGTGTTAGGTCAAACGTAAATGCAAATATAATTCGAAAAAAAAAAAAAACATTTGCACTGTTTACCTTTTGTGGATCTTCAGTAAAAAAAAAACAAAAACAATTCATTGATGGCAAATTAAAATCCCCTGCTAATATTATTGTACTGTCATCCCTACTGTGCTTTAAAAGATAGGCCCTCTTCTAATTCATCTGAGGGTGCATTGGAATTTGGGAAGTAATGCTCTCACAACACAGAAGCCGTTATCTATCTTTATTTTGCAACAGAGCGCCTCAGCCTTTTTTGCACTTCTTCCTCAATAAAACAAATCCTCAATATTAGCCCTGTAGCAACACCCCCGCCCACAGTTAGCGTATCTTTTTTAATTAGTTCGTAAGATGGAGGTAGGATTTCGTTGTTCAGAACGTTTGAGTTAGGCCAGGTTTCAGCTAGGTCGACAATGTCAGGATCATAGTGAACTGAATACGTTCAAGCTCTAACACTTTATTCATAATACCTCTTGCATTCATGCTTATGCATGTTAATGTCCATGGCTTTTTTAAGCCTGTTGTGGATTTTGTCATTTTCTATTTGGAGAATTCCATCAACACCTTTCATCCTTGACGTGGTCCTATCCATAAGTTACATTATCTACCATCTTGTTATCAAATCATAAGGATATCACATATGTCCTTTTTCTTTTGCTGATGAGAACTGTCTAAAATATATTTTATGCCATCCGAATGAGGTTTGAGTAATCTCCAGCAATGCGGTAGTCACCCAGGCAACACAGAGTTGGCCAAGCATTGGCCAGCGGCTGGCAGTGGTCCTTTGGCCAGTGGCCAGAGAGTGGCCAGAGATTTCCCAATGACTGGCCTTTCTCTGACCATCAGCCATCGGCCAAGCATTGGCCAATGAATGGCCACTCTTTGGCCACTGGCCACAGAAACATCCCCAGACATTGGCCATTGCTTGGCCAAAATCCGTTCTGCTTGGGCAGCCCCCTGAGTTTTACACATTCTTAAGATACAACCTTTGCCTTGTTGCCGATAAATTTCATAATACTTGTCTCGACCCTCCTTGCCGTTCTTTTTCTTTTTTTTAAGCCGACGCAACTTTTAAAGTAATATTAACTTCTAACCCAAGACGTTAAGAAAAATATATAATTCCCAACAAACTTAAAAAGGTTACTGTCTCTTTCCTCCTCCATTTCGCCGATGCCGTCAATAACTACATTGTGCAGTCTACTTCTGTATTCAATATCATTAATCGTAACTGCTACTGTTTTTTGTATTTCCAATCTTCTTATTAAAGCGAAAGCCTTATATTTCTTATTACGTGGAAAGTCGACATCGGCGTTGCGCTCGAAAGATGGCCATAAAAATGCGTGATCAAGCACGCGCCGCTCAAGGTCAAAGCGGACGCGACTCAGAAATGAAACACAAATAAAAGCACAGCAACGAAGATGCTTCGTCACGGAAGCCGTGAAGCCGTGAAACCGGGGGGGGGGGGGGGGGGGGGGCGCTCAAGGTCAACGTGGACGCTCCTCAGAAATAAAACATAAATAAACACGCAGGAACGCAGATGCTTCGTCAGAGAAACCGTCGTGAAGCCGGCGGGAGCGCCGCGCCTACGCAGTGGGTGAGCGTGATGTCGCCGCCGGAGCACCGTGTGCGAAAGGAAGTCGTGGCGCGCTGCTTCAAGGAATAGACTGCATGTAGGAATGCTTTCGCATTTCTACACGAAAACAGTCCTAAATGTCTATGGTGTTTTGTTTTTTGTTTTTCCTTTTAAAAAAACGTTTTCATCTTTGACGTCATTCCGATCAGGCTTTCTTTTATTTCTGATATCTGCCGAGGCAGCACAGAATATTGGGGCGATATTCGCCGATCGGGTCTGGAAAGTCGTGCGAGTATTGCCAATTTTTCTGTTTTAATCGGGAAAATGGTGCCGGTACCATTTTGATTCTGCCGATGTGGACGGAATATCTGTTATATTGCGGCGACGAAACCATATATGGTACACGGCCCGTGCTTTTCCCTGAATATCGTTTCTAAATCGGCAATAGCTGTGCAGTATTAGGCATATTCGGCCGATTCGAAAATGATATTGAAAGAAAGCAGGTACAATTTTCACACGGCCGATGTCCACAGAATATTTGTTATATTGCACCAACGCAATCCTGACATATACTTTACGCAATCCGGGTAATCACGATTGACACAAATATTGTTTATTTTTCTTCCTCCCAAAAAGAAAACTAGGAAAGGGAGAGGAGAGGGACGGGAAGACACGAGCGAGAGAGGATGCATAATAAGAGGGAGAATGAACCCAACCTTTTTAGTTCAACGAATTCCGAAACTATACGTAACCTCACGTGACCAGACTCGCTGCAGCCTTGGAAAGCTAACTTGGAAAGGGAGAGGGAGAGAGACAGTGTCGGACGGGCTTCTCCTCTCCTGATCACGTGTTGTTTACGAGATCCGCCCGCACGCTGACTAACCTGGACTAACAGTCTTTCTTTTGTCTTGGGTCCCCAACGCGCCAGTATCGGCGCTTGGCGCTCTCGTGTATGGTTGTTTTGAGACTTCTTTCCTTCCCGTAGTTTTTCCGTCGTCACCGCAGTCTCGGGTAGTTTTTTTTGGTGTTCGCTTGATACTACAGCATTTACGTGCATTCGCGAAAAAAGTCCTGCTACGGTTTGAGTGACATGTGTGGCAACTAGTCAACGATGACAGTGGTCATTATCGATAGACCCCTCTCTCGACAAAGCGATTTCTTGGAGTTCGTGTTCAAATGTTTTCGTGGCGGATATCGCGGGACGTATGGATACAATCAACATGTGAGAAACAACTTCTTTATGAGTTTTCTTGGTCATGTAGAACGCGAGTAAAGTGCTGCAGTTATTTTTTTTTTAAATCTCATGGAGGAATGAGTATTTGTTCTTCGTCGTTATCGGCGTGCTGTAGCGTCAACATTTGTAAATATGCGTGGTAATATTCTAGTTAGGTGAATAACAAGTTTGTGGTTATTGAAAGTGTGTTGTTGGTGCATATCTGTTTATTTATACTACATTATTTCATTGTCTTTACCGCGATTAAATCAGAATCTTAACTGTATTCAGGTAATAGTACTATTGTATACAAAACAAGTTATGTTTTGTTTTAAGGCAGCTCGAGCCCATAGGGAGAAGTAAAGTAGTTGACGAAATAGAAAGTTTAGTACCCCTGCCGAACGGTAAAGTTAACATATTTTCATTAAATGATATGGGATTTAATCAGTTCGCTGTCTCGTGTGATTATATACGAGCGTTGCAAGCTGATTTGTCGACCCCAAAACGTCATTCGATCGAAGTTACGTTAATTTTGCCATGTGGCCGGGGTATAATGCAAGAATTCAGTGACTTCACGCGATAACAGTTGCTTACATGATCGTAAATGACACTTGTCTAGCCGTATCGGCGTTGACTACGTCTACCTGAGTTTTAACTGTGATCTGTTTTGCTGTGTCCAAACACTGCGTGTCTCGACATTTTGCCGAAGTATTTCTGTATAAAACATGCATTCCTACAGCAATAATTGCGTGACTCAATCCCAGGTAACACGAAAACATTAGAATACCATTATTTTAATGTTTGTCCCAAATGTTCGAGGAATGTTTTTAATTTCCGACCGCATAGAGCTATTTGAACGTCTGGCAGAACATTCTTATAACGTTTTGATAAACATTATTTGAACACTTGGAAAACAATTTCGCAACATATATATAATGTCTGGAAAACATTAACATAACATTACTGTAAACATTGTAATAATATTTGTAAAACATTACTGAATCCTTTACGCAGCGTTATTACAATAGAAATATAATGTTTACAAAACATTAAAATAATGTTCTAGTAAATGTTATATTGATATTCGTAAAACGTGTTATACACCAACTCATGTTTACGAACAAACCGGAGCGCCCCTAGCGGACGCCACCGGCGCCGCGCATGCGCGATGGGGGTGTGGGCAAGAAGCTCGCCGTCGCCCGTAAACAAACCATTGAAATGCGATGTTGTCGTCGCCGGCGTGAGTCCCCCTGCCCTTTTTCGCGTTCGAATTGTTGATTCTACGCCTTCCTGGCAATGTCTGATTACTTGAGCGGCCTCAGCGAAATTACCAAGGCTCGTTACACCGCAAAACTTCGCGTGAATAATGTGACATGTGGCAATTCATTCCGCGTGGACGCCGCAGTATGTACGCTAAAGCATGATGAGATTTCGCTCGCAATTATCAGTCGCGACGCCGCTCGGGCTGCAAAAGCGTGAACCGTAGCTGAGATGGTCGACGTCGATACTAAAAATCGCCAGCAGAATCAGACCAAGTGAATTAGGCATAACAAGTCGGTGATGGTCACTGGTAACAATGATCAACTGTATCTACTGTTTACATCGAGCCTGCTTACCAACCTTCAAATTTAGGTCTTTTGAGGCCTGCTCTTACTTATTATCACAAGTACCGGGCCAACATTTGGTCTACGGGCCGGCGTTGTCTAAGAGAGCAGACGACAAGCAGGAACGTTCGAAAGAGCAGACGACAGTTCGAACGATCAGGCCGCCGTTTGAACTTGAAGACACACTGCACCTAGTCCGCAGGTGGTCCGCACAACTTGACGGTTTTCTGGCGTTCATGTTGGAACAAAACAAATGAATCTGATGACCACAAGTATTCGTGAATTCAACCCAAAGTGCTTCCCGCCCAAGCAATCGTTGTGCGACGGCGTCTGCTTTTCCCTTTTCACGGCACATATCCACGTTCTCGGACAAACCGAGCTCGTGAAAACTGACCTTCAAACCTTTCTCGACTCTTTTGGAACGGCCCCAGTCGCGGCGTTTTGACGAGAAGGGAGGTTTTTGTCTGTTTCCTTTCAAAAGAATGCAGGAATACACGTCTGGCATGGGTACTTCTGCCCACAGCCCCAGACCGGAAGTGCGCCCGACGTACGCGCCACCACCGCGGCGTGACGTCACAGAGTTGAGTTCGTGTATTACCACACTATAGTCGGTGACAGGTCAAGAACGCAGTGGAAGCTTTTCCCACCTCCTTCCACTTGAGCACAGCGAACGCTGGAGAGGAGGTCGCCTCCTCTCCACCGTTCGCACTACTAAAGAGGAAAGACGTGGGAGGAGCTTCCACTTCGTTCTTGACCTGTCATTGACTATAGAAAAAGGTTCGGAGGAGCGTTCTGAACCACGAAGACAAATATATACTGTAAAAGACTGGTTCAGACTGTTGTGTTTGACTGCATTGCCGGGGCTGTCACCGAGGGACGGTGAATTACCATGGCAACACATGTCACGTATGGTAACTCACTCGTCTTATATGTGCAAGCCCTGCAACACAGTCAAATTAAAGTGTTTTAAGTAGCTTTAGTTCAGATGTGCCCGACACAGTATATATTTTCCTTAATGGTTGGTTGAGAAGTGTTCCTCCAAACGTTGCAGACATTTCACCAGAGTAGTAACATTCTCTTCTGTTTCACAAGCACTAACGCTTTTTGAAACAGTAATATCTTTGCACTCTTCATTCAAAGTTTCAAGTCAGATCTAAGCAGAGAATGATGAACAAGCAAACAAAAATTGATCTATCCCGTATGGAAATCTTATATCTGGCCATATCAGACATATGATTATATACGACCTATATACAGCCTTATCTGGGGTATATACAGCGTTATCTGCAGCGTTTATAAAGCCTTATCTGACGTATATACAGCATTATCTGACGTATATACAGCCTTATCTGGAATATATACAGCCTAATCTGGCGTATATACAGGCTTATCTGGCATAAATACATCCTTATTTGAGGTATATACTTCGTTTATCTGGCGGCCGGTTTTCAATATATAAAAAAGTTAAAAAACAAATAAAAAATTGATTTGTTAGCAAACTTGGAACGACTCATTGGTCGCGAGCTAAATATGAGCAAAATAATCCCAAACTTCAGCTTTGTCAAGCTTCCGTTTAGGAATATTTGTGCTAATTTTCACGAGGCATTCAATGTAGCTTAATTATTTCGAAGTGTTAACATTACATCCGAGTAGACCGTTTGCTAAATCCCCCAAGCGCCTTGACCCGTACTCGAGGAATCATGGGAACGGTGTTCCTTCAGCTCCCTAGTGATCGGAAATTTCGACCAATTTCATGGTTACACAGTTTTGAGTGTAATTCGGAGTCACTCTGAACAAGTGTCGTATGGAACCCAAATACCTGTCCTATCATTTTTAAAATTTCTCGCCAATCTCAGTACTGGGCATGCTGTCCAACCTTCAACCTGGATAAGCTGCAGACATATTTATAAAAAAAGTGTTCCTTTGGTAAAAATTATGGAATATGACTATCACCAGATTTAGCACAGCACAAACAAGCATCCGTACAAGTGATTAATTGGAGTCTACCCCTGCTGCGCCCCACTGAAAAAAATCATATGAATCGATATAAGAACTGATATGCGACATATGAAATTGATATGAATTATCCAAGCACCGATATGTGACATGTGAAACTGATAAGAAATACCCCAAAACTGATATGCAGCATACAAGTTTTATGTGATTTAAATGATAACTTATATGACTCATATCCGAATTTGAAATGTGTCCAATAAACATATCAGAAATACATTCATATAATTTTTTTTTCAGTATACGACGTGCCGCGCAGGCAAGCACACACGGGGCTGGGAACCGCAGTGGAGCCGCTTGAGTTATTGCCTTTCAAATAATTACGGCATGAGCGTTTACTTTTTACTAAGAGATTCATCCTTTGAGCCGTTCAAAAACCTTTCAGAGGTATGACATTACTGAAAATAATTCAACATGTTGGGAATATTATTTATTAATTAGGTGATCACCGAAAAAATCCGTACCTTCAAAACGACCAGTATAAAAGGCGGAAACGCAGAGCTAACAAGTAGTTATCGGGTGTGCTGTTTTATTCATATTTGTTGTGCTGTGTATGTTTATTGCTTAATGCGTATGTTCAGCTGATGCTAGTCGTATGCGTGATATATCTACATGGTGGCGTGAGCAAATAAAATATTTTTGTAGCACTTGAATTGTGTGGTACCTAGCGCCACCTAGCCTAGCTGAAACTGATATGCGATATAAATCTGATAAGAAAATAACAAGTTATGATATGTAAAATGTGTCCAATAAACATATCAGAAATAAATTCATATACTTTTTTCTGTAGGGTGGTGAAAAGAAAACAGTTTGGTAAACGTTTATGTGGATACATTTATTGACTCTCCGAATTTAAACCATGGAAGTGTACATAAGATGCAACAATATTGCTAGACTATGCAGATAATTTTTTTTTCTAAACAAAAAAAAAAAAGTGAACAATTATGAAAAAAAAAATGTCACACTTTCGAAACAGCTTTAAGGCATGTAAATTGGGTTCACAAAGCTCACATAATTAAAGAAAGGTGCGAGAAAACTGAACAGCGTTTCTCTACCGCAAAAATAAACTTGACATCACAGCGAGCTCAAACTCTGGTGGAATGTTGCCCTGGCGATTGGAGTAGGGTGCAAAAGTTTGAGAACACGACATTACATGGATGAACAGATAATAAAGAAAAAACTAAATTTCTCTATGAGCTGACGTCCATCTTAAGCCTAATTTGCAGTACATAAAAAATAGCACCGGGAATCCATAAAGCACTAATTTTGGTGGAAAAAGCTTGTCATCATGACATAAAGCATGATTATCTTTCCTGCTCACAAACTTTCTCATTGAAATTAATGTCAGAAGAACTAAATGTCATTTTACGGTTTTAGAGTAGACTCGCTTCATACCAAAATTGTTTCTCTTTATTATCACTTTATTAAATATTCTCAAACTTTCGCATCCTACTCCAACCGCAAGGGCGTTTCAGAGGAGTTTGAGCTTTCCGCATTCTCATGCCGAGCAGCTAGAAACGTTATAGTTGCAAAGGTGAAAAATAGAGCTATAAAAAGCTTGAAAACCTGTCTGTGACACATGATTAGGAAAAGGTTTTAAAACAAATGTCCACAGCCGATGACTAGAGCGTGTCCCAAATAGCGGCGGGGCTCTTTAAATTGACCGCAAACATTGGTTTCTTAACCTATCGCGTTCCGATTTTGTACAGCATTGGCCACAGGTGTTGCATTTTTTCTATAAAATTTGCCAAGAGAGAACTTACCTCAGAAAAAGAGAAGAAGGCTTAACTCCTATGAAAACGCAGCGAAGCCACCGGTCTTCAAACCATAGGGCGCTTTATGTTTTGAAGACCGGTGGCTTCGCTGCTTTTCCACAGGAATTAAAGGGACACTGACATGGTATTTATGCTCGCCGAGGTTTTTACTTGTACGTGACATATAAGAGCCCAACTACCCAGAACACACTTTGCGGCTCGAAATTCGCTTTCGTTCCGCCCGAAAACCGCTGATCGAGAACTGGCCGGTTTGAGTCGCGCTCACTCTCATCTCCGTGATCACGTGCCGTTTTCTAAGGTTTATACACAACCACCAAATTTAATCAAAGTCGTAGGTCATCGACGGCACGCACGCAGTATTAAAAATACAAAAAGAGCAATGATACCTATTTTTTGGGGCTTCTAAAAAGCTGCAAATGCGTTTGGGGGAAAAAGCATCGCAGCCACGTGACTTCCGCCACCTCTCTCCTCCTCTATATTTCTTCCTCCCCAGTCTAGTTTCGGTTTCGTGCAATTGCGTTTTTTTTATTTTATTAAAAATATATGGGACGCTGTAGAAAAATATCGATTGGGCAGTCTTCTGACACCATAATAAATCGCCTAGCAAAAAATAAAAAAATAATACAAAATTTGGGGGGTGTCAGTGTCCATTTAAGCCTTTTTCTTTTTTTACTTTTTCCTCTGGTAAGTTCGCTCTTTGCAAATTTTATAGAAAAAAAATGCACCACTTGGGGACAACGCTGTACAAAATCGTAACACCATAGGTTAAGAAACCGATTTTTCCGGTCGATTTAAAGAGCCTGGCCGCTATTTGGGACACGGAATAGGTAAAACAGGATATAATAAAAAAGCACATTATTGCCATACTGACCAGGTAGAAAATACTAATGAATAAATAGTGTGTTTTTAAAGAATAAAATAAAAGTAAACACCGAATCTCATCTTTCCAGAGCCGAGATTCACACCAGCACTTCCTGCTTAGGACATGATGCGTAGGAGTTCTTTGCCTGCAAACAAAACAACGCAATACTAAACGCAAAATACATAAACTTGGTAACAAGGTGCTATAAAGGAAGCACAGCTGCCTTCCTGAACTTACTTTGCTTAGTTCAATATCCATTCCTTTGTCAAAGATTTGCAGGTGTGACGGAGAAATAATGTGGGCAGTTGTCAACTAATTGCGAACATTTTTGTTGAAAAAGTAATGCGAGTTGCACCTGTTTTCAAACAAGGTTCTTTAAAAGTTCTCCTACCCTCATTGCCATTGTGCATACCTGTGCGGACTGACGTTTTCAGCTTTTGCAACAGTCAAAGCAAACAAACGGTCATGTCTCCATGTCGGACCAGACCTCTCACTAGCATTTGCCGAAATTTTACGAAAAATTTCCAAAATCGCAAATAAAGTGCTGGGCACACCGTCGCACTGATGACCTAGCCTATGTCGCTAGCTCGCTTGCCAAGCTCAAAGGACCTTCACTTGAACTGGTCGAACGGGTTTCAGCACCACCCGATTCTGAATCTGTGTCCATGCAAAGTTCACTACAACCATCGGGTAGCACTGTTCCTAAAACCTATTTTGCTCCATTGTCGCTGTCGTCTGCTCTGTCGACCATCAAATCCCTATCCGCCGCCACAGAAGCCGAATTCGCAAAAATGTCCGCAAGATGGTCGCGGACGCTCTCGGCAATTCTTCTTTTCTGCCGGTTGCACAGACGATGCAATGGTTTTCTATGTCGCTTCATTTTCTCCCCTCTTGTTACTTTTAAAACAAAGAGAACGACAGGATATCAGTTTACGTCAGATTTGTTTTCAAGAAAATAAGCACGTGCACAGTGGTTATCAAAAAGGTGGTTACTTGCGGTTCTCGAGTCCCGCCGTCCAGGGGCTGTTTGGTTTTTTTATTTATTTTATTTATTTATTTATTTTATCCTCAGGGCCAGAGGCATTACAGAGGGGAGTGGGATAAACAAACAAAATAAAAACAGCATGAAACAACAGCGATACATTAGTTAAGTAATTGGAAAAACATTGTTACTAACACTTGTGCGAAAAAGGTCACAATCAACAATAGATGCAAGGGATGGAGGTAACTGGTTCCATTCTTTTGTAACTCTCGGGATGAATGAGTTAAAATATTTGTTATAACGGCAAGATGGAACTCCTACTTTGTGCTGATGATCTAGACGTGCTGAAACGAAGGATGGTGGGGTTAATAGCTGATTTCTGAGTACCGGGTTGTGGTGGAATATTTTGTGAAAAAGACAAATGCTAGAAATTTTACGGCGGTGTGCGAGGCTGGGTAAAAGTAAAATGTTCTTCATTGATGTCACACTTGCGGTACGGTTATAATTAGTCAGTATAAAACGTGCGGATTTATTCTGAATGGATTCGATTAGGTCACTAAGGTAGGTCGTATCGGGATCCCAGATGGAAGCTGCATATTCAAGTTTAGAGCGTACTAGAGTTTTATAAAGAAAAAGCTTTAAGGAAGAAGGGGCCAGAAAAAAGTTCCGTTTAAGATAACCAAGCATGCGGTTAGCGTTATTAGTCACGTAAGTAGCATGCAGATTCCAGGAAAGATCAGAGCTAAGGATTACGCCCAGATACTTGTAAGAGTCAACAGGTTCTAATGGTATATATTCAGTTTGTAAGTAGTAGGAAAAGAAACTTTACGGGTTACGCGCATTAATTTACATTTTTTAATGTTAAGTTCCATTGACCAAAGCTCGCACCATTTCAAAATAGAATCCAAATCATGCTGTAAATGTCGGGAATCCGAGTCATTAGATATTATACGGTAGATGGCACAATCGTCAGCAAATAGTCTTACAGAGGAGGATACAATATTGGGCAGGTCGTTAATGTAAATCAGGAAAAGTAATGGACCTAAAACAGACAATTGAGGTACTCCAGAAGAAACAGATGTGAGGGTAGAGTTAACACCGTTACAGGTTACAAATTGTGAACGATTCGTTAAGAATGCTATCAGCCAAATTAAACACGTTAGGGTCGATGTTAAGTTTGCTTAATTTGTGGAGTAGAAGTCTATGGGATACCTTATCGAAAGCTCTTAAACAATCGAGAAATATGCAGTCCATCTGAGATCCCTGATCAAAAGCAACATGAAAATCATTAGTAATGGAAAGTAGCTGTGTTTCACATGAGAACATTTTCCTGAAACCATGTTGAGCTGAGGTGAAGAAGGAGTTAGATTCAAGGAAGTTAACAAGTTGCGTGTATATGATGTGCTCGAAGACTTTACAAGGAATGCTGGTTAGTGAGATGGGCCTGTAGTTGTATGGGGAGTGCTTGTCACCAGCCTTGTGGAGAGGAATTACTTTCCCGATTTTCCAGTCATTTGGTAAAACCCCGATATCAAGTGACTGTTGAAATATTCTCGTGAGTATGAGGGAAGAGTACTGATTAGTTGCTTTGAGAAATTTGGAGTTGATATCGTCTGTGCCAGTAGCTGAAGACAACTTAAGGCCATTTATAATTTTTGAAACACCATCGGGATTAATGATGACATGATCCATTAATGAAAAATTGCTTGCACAATAAGACGGATCAGTGTTGCTGATAGGGTCAGAAAAAGATTTAGTGAAAACTTCGTTAAAAATAGAGGCACATAAAGATTCATCGACCTGAGCAGAGTTATCACCGTTTTTAAGCGAAATAACAGACTGCCTATCACGGCAGGACATAACATGCCAAAATTGACGAGGGTTATTTTGAAGCATAGATGGCAGGACTTGGTTAAAGAACCTAGACCTCGCTTCACTAATCGCACTCTTATAACACGCAGCAGCGTCTGCGTATTTCTGCCAGCGAACAGGACAGAGCGTACCTTTGGCGGCTCTAAATAGGCGTTTCTTTTTGTTAGAAAGTCTGAGGAGTACTCTGTTAAACCATGGTGAACTGGCATTAACAATGATAGTTTTTAAAGGAATATACTTTTCAGTAAGTGTGTTAATCATTTCTTTAAAAATTGACCAGTTTGTCTCAACGGAGCGCTCCGAAAACCTTTCAAAGTATATATCTAAGAAAGAACACAAATCATCGTTAATAGAATCAAATTTCGCTTTGCTGTAGTCGCGAATCAATTTCTTCTTATTACTAGCACAATTTAAAGGAATAGTCAGCACAAAATGTAGCAAGGAGTGATCGCTAAAGCCGAACTGCCCACTCGCCTTTATCAGTCAGCAGTCACTGTTGAAGACGCTACTGGACGTGCGCTTAACCGAAAGCAAAGTAACTGAAAGTTGAAACCCGTTCAACCTATTCAAATTGTCCCAAAAGTTCGCTCGAAGAGAATCGATCCGGCGAGACCAGCGGCGGCAGTGGCGGGAACGTGGATGGATAGATATTGGCTGTTCCCTTTATACCGGGCGGTAGCTTGCGCCCCCTAGCCGTGAATTAATTAATTGAGAAAAAAAGTTTCCTTTTTCTGTTCTGTTTGTTCTCTCCCGTACTTAATCTTCTTCTCCCTTTACCTCCTTCAAACTATCACCGGGCAGGTAAAGTACTTTCCAGGAAGACCTTTAAAAAATTGGCCGAAAAAAAAGGAACTGGCGAACATATATTTTTAACATTATTTGATTGTTTTACAAATGAAGCTGCATCAATATTTCATTATTAACACGGAATTATCGTTTGAAATATATGTTCCGAAATCATTATTTGAATGTTTTATTTTTAACATTATTTTATTGTTCTACAAATAAAGTTGCATTAACGTTTTAATATTAACACAGAAATAACGTTAGTAATAAATTTTTCAAGATCATTATCTAAATGTTATATTTTTAACGTTATTTAACAGTTACGTATGTGATGTTACATTAACGTTTCGTATTAACGCAGAAATAACATTAGTAACTAAATGTTTCAAAATCATTATTTGAATGTTCTATTTTTAATGTTATTTGACAGTTGCAAATGTGATGTTACATTAACGTTACAACATATAACATTATATGTTTTACTGGAACGTTATACTAATGTTTCAGACACAACTAAAACATACTATATGTTTACCTTGAACGTTACATTAATGTTCAGGTATAACACATAACGTTATTTAAACATACGCAACAATAAAATAACGTTAATACAATGTTTGGTGCTACCTGGGATGTTTTCGACTTAAAACAATCACATTTTTCTATAGGCTTGTTATACCCATACCTCGTGCCATTTCGTACCGAATATTAAGCGATCTAATGTTTTGCCCGTGAAATAAGATGTTTTCTAGACCCGTTGCTATGTGCAGCTTTTAGTTTAGCTAATAAGACGTGCGTATGTGAATGAAAGCGCATTACGAGGGTCGATCCACTCGCGTTGCCTTCGCTTCGACGCGCGCCCCCGATGGCCTTCCGTTGCGACGTCGCAAGAAAAGCGCTACGGCCTTATTTCTAGGAGGTTTTGGCTAGTGTGCTGTGGGGCTGTTGTTTGTATGTGCCCTGTATGTGTATGAGCTCAATGTATGTGTTCAGCTGATTCTTGTGGTATGCGTAATGCATCTAGATGTGTGGACAATAAAGGTGCCAAAAACGCCTGAAGTGTAATGGTGGCGTTAGCAAATAAAAATATTTTTGTAGCACATAAATTGGGCGGTATCTATAGTCCGTTGCAACTCAAGAAGGTACAGCGACAGTAAGACGGGCCGAGGAGGAGGAAGCAGACGGAACGCTAAACAGAGAAGGAGGTTTCCTCCTCTTTTCTCCAGCGTTAACGTTCCGTCTGCTTCCTCCTTTCCGGCCCATCTTACCCTCGCCCTACCATCTTGAGTTGCAACGGACTATAGCGCCGACGCTCCTAGTACTCTGTAGATATACGTGCGATATCTGGCGGGTGCTCAGACGGCACTGCCAGAACTCGATTGACATACGCGATGCCCGGTGGATACTCAGCCGACTCTCTAAGTACTCTGTGGATACACGGATGATATCTGGCGGGTACTCGGACGACACTGACGGTACTCGATTGACAAGCGATGCCCGGCCGATGCTCAGCCGACTTCAGTACTTCAGTGATATTGTGCTGGTACGGCCCCGCTTTTCAAACGATATTGTCTGGACATCGTATGGATGGGAAGAATCGTATATTCGGAGTATTTGCCAACAATATTCTGTAGATGCTCGCCTAATATTCTTGTGCCGCTTGGGTGCTTCAGAGTTTCTTTGTTTGGAGCTTTAATATCTCCAATATCTTTTTGATATTGTTTCAAGAATTAGCCAAATCGAGGAACCTATATTTAATGCAACGTCGCCACATAGCAACATGCACGTTTCTAAAATTACGTCGCACCGTTGACACAAATTAATTGTCACTATTTGGCCTAGCAGCACCTGCAAACACACGTTGTTGTTCTATACGACTTTGTATCAATATAGGTTCCTTCAACATGAGCACAAGGGACGAACTAATTTGGCGCCGTGTTATTGCCGAGGCGCAGCCAGGCCAACTGAATTGGCGGCCCATGTGGATTCCTTTTATAACCCTTGGCGATGAAGACGCTACAGATGACGGGGCGCGAAGCCTGGTGGTCACCACTGACAGTACATAATTGGGAAACGTTACAGTGGCGAATTCCCGATCGAAGATAGCCGTCGTATTGGCGCCACGATGATGTGTCTTTTGGCCATTCCCGCTGTACATTTTAACTTGCATTTTGATATTATTATTATTAATATAATTTACGGTGCACACGCTGTTATCACGTAATCTTTTATTGCGTAAGTTCTTGGTCTTTGTAATTTCTTAATTTTTAAGACATTCTTAATTCTTTATTTTTAAACCTACAGAATTTCTAAAGTCTTTTTTATTTCATCAAATGACCATTGAATTCAACTGGCTTCCTTGGTAATACTTGCATCAAGCTAGATCAGAAAAAAAATACATTTTTGGAAATAAGTTTCGCAGCTCTTGCTGCTAAAGCCGCAGAGCGGCTGCCATTGCTCCGGCCGGAATAACCGTAGATCCATAAATATGAATTCCTACGATCAGCTTAACTTCAAGTCAGACCGCGGTCAACGCTACGATCCTCTCAAAAGCACGAAACGCGCTGCATGCCTAACAACAATAAACATAGCAAGAAGCAGATCACCTTTGCGTGAGTCCAACGGCAAACTTCGGTATGCCGTTTTACTGAAGTAACCGTCATACGGGTGCAAAACGGTATTTTCAAAACATGCAGGGCCGTCCACGGAGCCGAAATGAATTGCTGGAACGCTATGAACAATCGGTTATAGCAGACGACTGACGCGAAATTGGAGGCCACTTCGAGGGGCAAGCGATACCCTTGCACTCTTTCAAGTGTCACCTTGTAAACGCAGTGAAATCAAGGAGAGACATACAGGTCTTCGCGCGGCCTTTTTCAATATTTGCAAATGGTCTTTTCTGCAGCCCATGTAAGCCTATTTTTTCTCTTTTCAGGTATGTTATAACGATCTCTTGAAGAAGGAGGGCAGGGCAATGCCCAGTATTTTCGGTCACTAAAAAGGTGAATGCTAGGGAAACCAACGTAAATATTGGAACACCCTGTTAAAAAGAAGTGTTAATATAAAGTAATATATATTAATAAAAAATATCAGCGGCCTTTTTTTCTTTATTTTCGGGGGGTTAATTGGAAACCGCGAAAAACATTTATGACGCTTTAAATATAGAGTGCCACTCCTAATACCCCTGACAGTACAGTGATCCGAAGTCGATTGCAAAAAACATCAGCAAAATGTTGGCTTAATGCTGCCTGAGCTTTGCTTCAACGAGAATCTTATCCAGATAAACCGAAACTTGTTTTGAAGGGCCCGTACGAGGGGAAAGAAAAAGAACTTCAAGTTCGTGATGGTTCGAAACGGGAGGATATTTGCTAAGCGACAAGAACAAGTCTCTTCTGTTAGAATAAGTTGCGAACTCGATCTTGGTCTGATAAACTGATACGTCGTCGGAACCCGAAAGAATTAATTAAGGCATGGATTGGGATTTCCGCACCTGTACTTCCTTTACGGAAGTGAACAGGTTTTTACAGATTCTAGAAGTAATGGGTTTCGTATTACCCATGTCAACTTTCGTAGTATACGCAAACACTGGCTCATATTTTTGCTTTAATATCCCCTTTCTGTACTTTGTTTATGCTTTTGTACTGACTGAGATTAATGTTGGTTCGGATTGTTTGTCTAAATACACGATACCAGGCTATCAACTGTTTTCTTACACCCGTCCTATGGAAAGAGGAGGGTTGTGGCTGTGTTTGTCAAAGATGTCTGGTCTGTGACAGAGCTTCTTTTTCCTTTCAACCAAGCAGAAGTGGTTGTGCTGCGCGTAAGCGCTCCTTCGTTATCGCTTGTTCTCTTTTCAATTTACGGTCCCCATGTTGCAACGGGCGGCTGTTTTTGGTTGAGCTTGACTCAGCTTTGCCTTCCCTGGCATGTGATGATTTAATATGTATAAATGGCGATATAAACATTAATATACTTCAACCTACAATGACTATAGTTGCAGACTACCTGGACGTCTTGTCTAAATGGGGAATCAAAAACTACAATCAACAAAGCCACGCGCAAAGAATTCTTATCTGGACAACTGGTGATATCTAGTATCGACCATATAAATGTTCGAGCACAGAACTTTATAGTACAATCGGCGATCGTAGAAACTAAACTTGCCAATCATTATTTTGTTTGTTGCTCTTTAACACAACCGCATACGTCGACTACTATAATCTCGGAGAAAGAATTTTCACTTGTTGAGCCTAGGCTCTTTGATAAACGTATAATGGAGCATGACTGAAAATCTTTTTTACTGTGTCTCCAGTTGATATTTACGAGCAGTTTGTAGCTCAGATGAATCTTTTTAAACGGGCGGCTACTCGTATGGTAAAAATTAAGCAACGTAAACAAGACCAGAATAGATTTCGTCTGAGATTCTCGTAGCAATAAAAGAAAAAGACTTGCTCTGCGCCCAGTCAAAGCGATCCCCCGGTTGTATCTCGCTGCGGTTGAATTTAAAGCAATCTAGGAACAAGGTGAATGCTATGATTCTTCCAGCTAAACGAAAGTTCTTTAGAAATAAATTTAATGACACTCGTTTCGACATTAAAGAAACTTGGTCGCTCGTCAATAGTCTTAGTGGTGCAAACACATATGTTACTAATAAAGATAGTTCTGTTCTCTCAAACTTTACTACTGATGGGCAGACTGCAGTCGAAGACTTCAATAAGTTTTTTTCTGAAGTATCAAGTGTCGAGAGGCAACATCCAGACTTTTGTTCATTACAGGACAGTGTATTGGGCTCGGCTTACCACCCTTTCCTTACTGAAAACGATCTTAAATCACTACTTTTTAATCTGAAACCCAACAAATCCCCTGGGATCGACGGCATCTCAGTTAATGATTTGCGCAGAAATTACAAAAATATTAAAACGGTTTTGCTCTCTCTCTTAAATTGTGTGATCTCTAATGGCATCATCCCATTAAAAATGAAAACTGCGCTGGTCATTCCGTTGTTCAAGGGTGGAGCGCGAAATAATGTAGAAAATTACCGTCCAATTTCGATTTTACTTTGTCTTGCTAAGAAATTATAGAAACATCTGTGGCGAGTCATGACAAGCTTTTTAGATAAACACAATATTCTCTCACCCTATCAGTACGGATGTTTACAAGGCCGAGGTACCCAAATGCTCCTGCAAGATTTTTCTGATGGACGTTAGCAAGGCATTTGATGGGGTTTGCCACCGTATTTTACTGACAAAGCTTTCAATGTTAGGATTCCGTTGTTCTTTCCTACGCCTGCTGGAGAATTTTCCCCGAGATAGGCGTCAGTGTGTATCTGTTGGACAGTTTCAAAATGACTTTTCTCTTATCAAAGCTGGTGTCCCACAGTGTTCGATCTTAAGTCCGATTTTGTTTAATATTTATGTTAATGATCTACATAAAGTTGTGCCAATTTCTTTATTCCAGTACGCCGATGACACTGTCCTGTTAGCCAGAGCGTCCAACTATTTAGAAGCTATCTCTGCTTTGCAATCTGCGGCGATTAAAGCTATGGACTGGTTTGCAGCTAATTTAGTTTTAATTAATGCTTCTAAAACTCATCTTATTTGTTTCCACAGTCCTCTAAAAAACGTTTCTCTAACTTATTCTTTATTGTTGCATACGACAGATTGTTTGCCTTGTGATTGTATACCTGTAAAATATACATCTTCTGTGAAATACCTTGGCGTGTTTTTTGACAGCGACCTTGCGTGGAATTCTTATCTTTTGCATGTTTGTAAGAAACTTCGTGCAGTACGTTGTATGTTGTATAATATCCGGTAATATATGCCTCTTTCGGTACGAAAAGTTGTTCATGCTCTTGTATATAGTGTGCTTCGGTATGGTGCGACTGTTTACGGTCACTGTTCTCTTCGCTGGCAAGATAGAATTAACTGCCTTTTACTTTCTTTGTTAAAAAAAAATATTTCATATGACCTGTGTCTAGAGAAGGATGTTGATGTATTTAAAATATTGGGGTTTTCTAACTTTAGCTCGCTTCTGATACCAAACTGTTGTTCACAGGCACTATTGGGTTAGCCAATTTAAAACCCCGTACATTCCGTTGCGTTATCTTAGACCCAAATACCCTTATTGTATACCTCGATGCTCAACAAAATTTGGCAAACGAATTCGTAAGTATTACGTGCCAGCAATCTTCAACAAACTTCCTTCTAAAATTAATAATATAAAAACAAAATACAAGCTTAAAAAAGCCTTGAGAAGCATTAGTTTTTAATATTGTTTAATGAATGTTATGTTTTGTTTGTGTTTCATTTTTTGCTGACTATATCTGTGCGGTTTCGTTTCACTGACTGCCAGGCGCCGCCAGACAAGCCCGATGTGGCTTTGGCAGGCCTGATATTCTGTACCTTTTTTCTCTTCAAGTAATAAAAATATTATTATTATTATTTTTATTAAGTGCGGCCGTGATTTATATATAATCTAAATACCGCTGACCTACATAATAAAAAAGGCCTCTTACTCATTACTCGCCACGCAGAAAGGAAGAAAGGGTGTCAGTTGTACTTAGGGGAGCGCCGTTTTGTAGAGGGGCGCCCACTACAAATGTAAAAAACCATTCGCATCGCGAGCTGTTGTCGTGTAGGTTGTGTTCGGCAGGTGCGTCTTCCGCACACTGGCCAAGGCAAAACAAATATTTCAAGCTAGCAGAAGTTAAATATTAAAATTTAATTATAAGTGTCTTTTTTCTTATTAATACGGAAGATCTTAGGTTGCGAGCGGAGCTCAAGCTCCAACCTCTAGAAGCATGTCAAGGAAAGCTTACATTTTTTGCTCTATAGTTTTTCGTATAAACGTAATGCATCTTAAAATATATCTCCAACGTCAAAACCTGTAAAACGTTTATGTTCACGCCCAGTATTTTCGGTCGATAGAGAGGTGAATGTCAAGGAAACCAACCTAAATATTCGAAAAGCTTGTTAATAAATTGGCAACAGGAAGTAATAAATATTCATAAAAAGTATAAAAAAGCCCTTTCTTCATTTCTCGAGGTTATTTGGAAACCATGAAAGACATTTATGACGCTCTAAATGCGTATATAGTGCGTAATCTTTCCATATTATTGCAGTTTTTAAGGAAGTTTAAGACAAACAATTGCAGGTTACAATTTGATATACTTCGTGTTTCTCGAAACGCGAGCCAAACTGCTCATGTGAAAAGAACGCATCGCTGAAGGGTTGCTATTACCTCAAATTTATTTTAAATAAGAAACCGTGAAACAATTTTATGACATTTTAACATACCGTACGAAAAAGCCAGAAAAGATGAACGCTCTACCTGCAGAAAGGTCTGGGGGGAATTTCCAGTAAATTGCTAGGTCCCAAAAAGGCTCAAGACTTGGACAGCCTACTCAGCACGTATCTTTGTGTAGTATGGATGAACATTCTGGGCCAAGCAGAGTGTGGTGGCCTAACATCTCACAGCACATTGATTATAGATTCCACGCCCAGGGTTTTCCAGGGAATTATTCAGGCCCCTAGTGATGTAATAGTGGGCCCATAGTGCTCACCAGGGACCCTGGTTACTTTTTTACATTGATTAGGTTGATCTTTTGGGGAATAAAGGTTTTCGCTTGTCATATGGATTCACTGTGAAAATGGCGAGAAGTTTCTTTGATAACATCGATTTAGAAGCAGGTCTTTGAGGTGATTTTTTTTAATTTTCAGTGTATTTTTGTATGAGTCTGATATCTATCATATGTACTTTATTATCTTAGTCGAGCACATTTTACTTATGCAATACGTTGTGCCACATCACGGACCATCGGTTGCTTATAGCCTCGGTAAAGAAACACGATGATTATGAGATTAGCCATATCACTCAAGCCAACAATGAATCAAATAATCAATTAATGATTCAATCATTCAATGAATCTCAATTTTTTATTTGCTCAAAAGTAAAAAGGGTAATGCAGGTGGCGTGCACGGCTAGCAGATGGGTTCGTAACCGTTACGCAAGAGCGCCGATTAGCTAACCTCCTGAGCTCACAATGAAATAGAGTGAATGAAAGAGGACGAAGTTTGATTAGAAATAAAATGTAATAAATTTACATATAAAAGGAACGATGTGACTATAGGTGCACAAGAGCATGCGAAAAACGTCTGGTGAAACCAGCTCATCAGTGGCCTGAGGCAAACGCGGTGCGTGCGCCATGGGAGAGAAAAGTAAGTGCCCACAGCTGACGGGAAGAGGAAGGCCTCGTGTCGTCGAGTCCGAGCATAAAAGGGTAATGAGAGACCTATGCAATTCGAAGTCCCTGGAACCTAGGCTAGGTATGATCCAGCCATAGGAATCCCGGTGGCAACGTCTAGGAGGCGGATTCGTGCCAACGTGCGACGATGACTCAGCCGATGCCTACTGAGTGATTGCCGGGGCGCATTGTAGTCTGAAGGTGGATCGCTGTGTACCAGCATCTGACGCGGCGCTAAACACCCTCCAGGGTCTCAATGTGGTGTTGCTGATTAGGGCTTCAGAAGGAGCAGCAGTATTCGAGACACGGAAGGACCTGCGGGAAGTGTATAGTGTTTTCGAACTATCCTGTCTAAAGTGCCGCAAAAACAGGGACACAAAACCTGGCGGGTTGCGAGCCATGGCTACTATTTTTGCGACATCACGACCGAAGTCAATTTTTGGTGCAATATATACGCCCAGGACGCCCAGCGTGTACTTTGGAGGCTGGGTTTGCTTGGCTAAACTAAAACTCCGAGCAGCGCGCTTGTGGCTGATACTAAGAAACTTCACGGAGAACCACTGTGCTACACTGTCTAGATATGCCTGCAGAGTTGCAAGGTCGGTGGGTGTGCGAAGGCAAATGCCTAAAGCGGTGTGATCTCCGCATTGCGTGGTAAGAACCTGATCTGACAGGGAATGTTGCGAACATACACATTGAATACAGGGGTGCCGAGAACAGACCCTTGTGGCACGCACGATTAGACAGAGAAGGCACTGGACACGACGGGTCCCTTGAAAGCCACTGGAAAACTGCGCTTCGCAGGTAGTCGTTTTTCGGCCTTTCCACTGAAAATTAGCTTTGAGCACCGTCATACATGGAGTTTCTCTAGCGACGCGGAGAGAGAAGGATCAATACTACAAACCAAGATGTAGTTCATATAACCCCTTATAAGGACGTCGTCAGGATGCACGTTCAAAATTAAACCATATACTGCCGAATCAATAAATAAATATTGTTTCTGAATAACATTTTTATCCCCGTAATTCACTACCGTTGCCTGTAGGTATAATTCTAAAATTCGGAGGAATTCATACACAGAGATTCCAGACTGTGATTGAAACCTGACTAGATTGTTTTCCGAAAAATTGACTAATCCCACTGATTAAAGTTTTAGGTTCACGCGAGAAGTAGAGGTCCTTTATGTCCATCGTAAATTTAGAGTAAGGCCTCCCCCGAAGCGGTTGAAACTTAGTAACCAAGTCATCTGAGCAGCGCAGAGACAACAAACGTCCGATCTCCAAAACTGAGAGTGCACCCTGATGAAAAGAAGATACAGCTTTTTGCCACGTACTATTTTCATTGACTACTACACAAATAAGAATCTGGAACAGACCATGTTCCACTGCACGCAGTGTGTCTGTCAACGACGACCTATTTCGGTAGACCTCTCGAATAACGAGAGACATGGAAACGAGGTCTTCGTGTTCAAAGTTACTCTTAACTGATTTTCGGAAGCATGTGAATACTATTCAGAGGTAACAAACAACTCATTTGCGATTCAGGTGTCCATATGACGTCACGTGACACCGTGGCGTGACAAGATGACATGATGTCGTGCAGTAACTGCATGCGACAGATCACGGTATCCCGTAACGTCGCAGAGCTGTGTGTCGTCGCAAAGTCCTGTGACACGGTGTTCGTTTCACGCTCTCCCTGCAAAAGGTCAAAACAGGCACTGCAGTTTGTCTCTCCCAACTTTATTGGTAGGCGTAAGACGCGCATTTTGTGCATTTAGGACCGTTTTTGGGTCAAATTGTGATGAACTTAATCGCAGGATAAATAACGCTTGAAACCAATATGTTGACATTTTTACACTTGTATGTTAGAGACACTTCAACTAAACTATAAATTTAGCATTAATTACTGCGCTGCAAAGTTGAATAAACCTTATGATCAACTTAAACATATGAAGTGGTTCTGAAGTCTTGTTATTAGGCTACACCTGTCATAACTGCACACAACAATAAAAATAACACGGCGCGAATTATTGTTGCAGGAGTTAAAAGTGACATTTATTCAGGCTGTTTCGTTTATCCAATGGTTATTCGCGTATAGATGTCAAAGCTATTGAAAGCTGATTTTCTCTCTCTAGAGGCATGTTGCACCGACTAGGCTGCTAAGGAGGGCAGTGTGATACCCAGTTTTCACGGACGTTAGGGAGGTGAATACCGAGGACGCCACTCTAAACTGTAGCGTACGTTGTTAAATGATTGCAATGACGCCATCAACTAATAAAAATATAATGGAGCGTCATTCAAGCCTTTCTTCCTGAGCAGTTCTAAACAAGTACTGACGCGTTTGCCTGGTTGATGATGTGCATTCACGGAAATATCGAAGCAGTAAGAAGTGGGTGCTCGAAGTCATCGGTCCGCCATTGGACCTCTACTGTACAGAGGTGTTCCCCTGTTTGATGGTTGCACATTGCGGCAGCACATTGACCAACTCCTAAGTAATGCAAGCCCACTGGTCCTCGGTGGAGTTAGCTAATATGACGCAACCATGGGCAGTGGCCCCTATCTTGCAGTTTGTTGTTTGCAAGGCCGGATTTTACCGATGATCTTGCAACGAGTCCCCGCTTACGAGTCAGCCCTACGACCCGCCCCCCCCCCCCCCGCCCCCGCCTTTTAACCTCCCCCTAATATTACTGTGTGGGGAACGGAAACCACTTGGCTCCAAAGATTTGCCCTGCCCGCCTGGGAGCCCTTCATCTGAGATGCCATCACCAAGCAAGACTGAAACTTCAATGGTTTCAAGATGCCCTCAGCGCCAAAGGCGACCCCTGCTGCGCTATCAGGAATGCGTTGCTTAAAAGGGAAGGAATCTTCGGTAGGTAGCATAGCGTAAGCAATGATCAAGCTTGGCAACCTGGGCCGGACCTGTCCGGGACGATCCAAGCATTATACTCTTGCTTGCGCTACAAGAAGTGCACGGTACGTCCCTTCGAGTCTTTTATGGCCAATACGTCGGAGCCAATAAACTATTTTCCAAGTCTGGTGTGCCACAAATATCAGTTCTGTTTTCGTACGCAAATGATTTTAAAATGTAGTATATTTGGGCGGGCACCGTGATCTTAGTACGTCAACAGAATACAGAAATAGGTTTAACGCCGTACAGTTACGACACGGATCTTTTTTTCTCGGCGACGAAGACGCTTGCGTTGTGTGCAAAGTGCCTACCCGAATTAAAGCCACGATAAAATTCACCCTGTGCAGGAGATTGTGGTCTGAGTGCAAAACTCTAAAAATCTGGAGTGTCAAATTCGCCGCAAAGCACTCGGGGGAGATTAAAATGCTTCAAGAAATGGAAAGAACTCGGAGAATGACGAGGCTGAGCATATATTTAGACCTAAAGGAACAGTATGCGCTGTGGCACCGGGCATAATGTGTCACCCTAATCGGTGTCTCAGCGCAGACACTATATTTAGGGCTAAACATAGTTTCAGTCATGTCCTTCGCAGAGCTCCCACCGTACGATTCAAGTTTTTGACTTTCTATGTACCTCTTATTTGGGAACGCAGACGCTCCAGATTTCTTGGAGCGATACATTCAATCCAATCGATTGCACGCGCTCCCAACATGAACGCTCACGCAGCGCTTCTATCGTATTTGCGCCTCTGGTTGGGCCAACGTCTAGAATGCTCAGGCTTCGTGTTAACTGCTTTGTGTATGTGTTCAACTTGTCAACTTATTCATTTATGAGCATCCAAAAGGCAGCTTTTAGGATATACCAAACGCCACACACTATTCTTAGTTTCAGCTGAAGATTAGACGCAGCCGATGCTACAAGTACGAGCATGTGCCGCCAAGCAGTGCTTGCAATCCACGGGCGCGCGTGCTTGGCAGGGAGGCTGAGAGCCCGGAGCTCACGCTTGTATCGGCTGCGTCTGGACTTCAGCTGAAACGCAGTATAGGTGAGGATACTGGTTGATGTAGTCAGACTGGAACGGGTGCATTATGTAATTAACACAAGAGTGGAAAAACGTCCCCATTTGTTCTAATAATGTAAATTAAATTTAATTTATTTAAATATATTAGTTTGATTTAATGACTCTTACATTCTCTAAATCACCTCATTTAGAAAAAAAAATCATTTTTTAGCACTAGACATGCTTTTTAATGATTGCCTGCTATAAATATATCCCGCTTGATAATTATTTGATTTTAATACAAAATAAATGCCTATATGAGAAGCAAACGCTGAAGCAGGAACGGTATAAAAATATTTTTAGCATTGTTTTGGGGAAAATTGTTTGATTTAAATTATCATAGTCGAATCGGTTGGATTTAAATCACGATTTAAATCATCTTGATTTTTATTCTGCACCCTGGCTCACACGCACTCGACGCACCAGCTCCTTGATTTGGTGAGATTGATCGTGGTCTGCATTTGTTATTTCAGTCGCTAGGTGGTAGTGAATTTCGAAAAGGATCTTGGTCATTGAAGCTCGTAGTTACAGCATTTGGCATAATCGCTTTCGACAAACACGTAATTAAAGTACCATTGAAGTGTCAGCTGCATATCAGGCTCGGTAAATTAGCCATTGAACACCAAGTGGGGTAAATTAGAAAACAAGTGAATAAATGCACCATCGATAGCACGCTGAGTTGTGTCGTTGCCGGTATAATATTTTTACATGCAGTGATTCTACGAACACGTAAGACAAAGAAAGTATAACTTCAGAATTATTCTTGGCAGAACAATTAACTTGATCAATTGATATATGCAGGTATTTTTGTGTTGGAAACTGTCCTTGCAGTAGTGTAAATTTCACAGAAATGAAACAAATCATATCTGGCCATTTTGTAAGGACGAGATCCATATGGCGCAGCGACGGGTAAGTCGTGTATTGCAATTTTCCCATAAGACACTTTGAAGCGCGAATTGTGAAATTGTATGAGGTAAAGCGAAATTTTAAACAACCACGAACCGACACACATGCATGTCACTGAGGGCGACGAGCGAGTGTTTTTTTTTATGTCCATATCCGTATTTAAAAATTTTGAACATAGTTAGCCGTAGAGCAAAACCACATACCCAATAAAAAATGACCGCATGCCTGCACATTTATAGTCAAGGTAATAATAAAAACAGCAAGAAGTTTCATTCAAACGCCCTGCTTAAGATGCACGAGACCCCGACACGCTTTCGAAGGTAGGAAGCTCGAGCTGGACGCGGATCAACTGAAGCTCCTCTCTGCCGTTCTTAGCCTTTCGAGTGACTATAGTGGAGAAATGGTTATCAGGCTTAACAATGCTGAATGCTGGGCCAGTTGGTATTGGTCTTGGGTTGCGAAAGGCATGGTAGCGCTTTATAGACGAGGACAAAAGAAAGAAAGACAAGACAGACACGAGCGCTGACTGCAACTGTTTAATCAACATGGAAATGTGGCATATATGCACGCTACGGTCCTATCAATCAGCCAACCCCAGGCCTTGCCGCCGCTCGCATGAACTGCAACTCTGTTAAATCCTGACTGATAATTTTATTAGTACTTCCTCTTCGTTTATGCTAAATTTACTTCTCTTTGTTCTCGTCATCTTCACTCAACAATAAAGACAGTCTGGTATTGGCCACCGCAGCGTTCGGTTGCACATTCCCGACCTGCCGGGTCCACCTGAGGACACCACCGAGGACACCACTAACCTTTTTGGCGACGAGGATAGAGGGATTCGGACTTAAGCCGCCTCCAGACTTCTTGGACAAACCAGGGACTCCGAAAGTCCCGTGGGAGCGATGGATTTCGCTTTTCGAATGCTTTATGGGAGCGTCTGGTGCCCTTCACTGTCCTCGGAACGCCGCCAATACCAGCTCCGACACTGCCTGGGATTGGAAGGTCAACGGATATTCGACACCCTGCCTTCCTCCCGCGCTGTCGTTGTGCCGTCGCAAGCAACGACGTCAGCGGCAGCCAGTTCTCCTGCCAGTTCTTCAGTCGCTGCTACACCGACGTGAAGAGACGTATACCAAGAGGCTGTGGATTCCCTCAGCGCACACTTCCAAAGGTCGTGCAACATCAGCCTTGAGCGCCACCGATTTCGCCGGCGCTACCAACGTCCGGAAGAGTCCTTGTCAGACTACTTGACTGATCGAGTATTGGAAGTTCCGGCCAACTTCGGCCCTCAACAGGACGAGAACATCCGAGAACAGTTCACAGCTGGTGTGCTGTCAACTTAAGTTCGTGGAACGGCTACTTCTGGACAGCAATCCTCCCCTCGACCAAGCTGTTCAAATCGTCCTCAACATCGAAAGGACCATGGCCGAGGTCAAGGAGCTGACCATTGCCACAGAACAGCAATCGACATGCCACGTCGCCCATGACGTTCACAAGGTCGACTATCACCGACAGTTTTCCTCGTGGAACTTCGTCCTCCCGTAAGTCGTCGAGACGGAACTTTTCATCTCAGCGCAATAGGCGGCACAGTTCACCGTTCCATCAAGCGTCAAGTGAGTACGCTCCATCTACGTCAACTAGATCGACATACCGCGCTCTGACATGCCATGACCAGCGCTTGGTTCCCTGAATGACATTAGCGCAAAATTACCGTGCCTTTTAAAAACCAACACCCATGCGCCGCGAGACGAACTATCGCGACGAAAGAAAATGCCCGAACTGCGGGTATGGTATTGAGCACTGTCAAAGCTACGACACTTGTCCGGCACGAGGAAGAACGTGCAACGGCTGCGGCCGATTCGGGCATTTCCATCGCATGTGCCGCAGCACACTGAAGCCCTTACGCCGTCAGAACCGCGTCCATATTCAGGAAATCTTCTTAGACGAAGAAGACGAACAAGTAGTTCTCCACGTGTCTACGCCTTCCCGGATGGGAATACATATCAGCGTCATAATCTGCGGTAGGCCACTACAGTTCCTTCCTGGATACAGGTTCCTCAGTGTCTATCGTTGAAAAAGACATTTTTCAAAAGTACTTCATTAGTGATGCGAAGATCGTCCCACAACCGGTGACCCTGCTCAATTATTACTGGGAGCCTTCTCTGCGTCAGTACAATTTAGACACATTCAGCCGAAAATACTCTTCTACATTGCGAATACTGGAACGTCGTTGCTGGGGATGGATGCTGTGAAAGCCTTGGATCTACAAATTCAAGGGTCTACAATGAGCTGTTTGTACACGAAGGTTGATGAATCAGTAGAAACCTGCCCAAATAGTTTCGAGACTGGCATAGACATAGGACTCATCCTTTTCGGGTCACAGCTCTACGAGCCATCCCCAATAGCACGAGGAGCCGTCAACACTGCATTCAACACCGTCTACACAACTCTCAGAGAGAGACGAGTCATCAGAAGCTATAGAAGCTGCATGGAGGTCGCGCCTGCGACCCCAAGAGGCTTCGTCTTCTTCGAAAGTTTTGACGCCGGTAGCTTCCGATTCCGAAACCATAGAACTTTCGCCGACTCGACCGGGCCTTCCGAAGTCTTTGAATGACTTCGGTCATCTCTTTACCCCTGAGCTGGGCCATGTCAAAGGCTACACTCACAAGGTGAAGATCCGGAGCTCAGTGCGGCCCGTGCAGCACAAGATGCGTCGCATCCTATTAATGGCACGAAAACCTGTCACGGAAGAAATTAAGCGCCTTGAAGCAGCAGGAGTAATTGAACGCATCAGCGCATCCGAATGGGTTTCACCTATTGTTGTAGTTCAAAAGAAAGATGGGTCAATCTGAATGTGTGTAGACCTCAGGGAAGCTAACAAGGCTGTCGTTATTGACAGCTACCCTTTGCCTCACATCGAGGAGCTTTTGAATGCGCTACATGCGGCAAAGCGTTTCTCCAAATTGGACTTGGCGTCAGCATACCACCAAGTCACCCTTCATCCTGAGAGTCGAGACTTAACAGCATTCATAACACACAAAGGCCTTTTCCGCTTCAAATGTGTTCGTTTTGGCCTCGCGTCCGCGCCACCAACATTCCAAGTGATGATGGCAGCAATTCTAGAAGGATGTAAAGGAGTTCTATTTTATCTTGATGACGTCATCGTTTTTGGAAAGTCGAGAGAAGAGCACTTAGAGCGACTGCGCCATGTTCTGCAGCGTATCGCTGAGGCTGGACTGAAACTAAACAACTAATGCGTTTTTGATGTGCCCGAAATCTCCTTTCTGGGCCATCACGTCAGCGGAGAAGGAATCGCTCCACTTAAACAGAAACTGGACGTCATCAACGCGACTCCCATCTCGACGGACACTACACAACTAAGATCATTCCTAGGGATAGTAGAGTACTATAGCCATTTTGTCACTCGTCTTGCAGCAGAAGTCGAGCCCCTGCGCAAGTTCTTGCGGAAGGACATCCCTTTAATATAGGATACCGAAGCGAACACCTGCTTCACGAGGATCAAAAGGTCTGCTGTCGTCAGCACAGATTTTGAAGATGTTTGATCCCAACCTTCCCATAATCGTCTCGACGGACGCATCTGGGTACGGACTCGGCGCCGTACTTCAACAACACAATGGGAAGGAAGTACAAACAGTCGCTTTCGACTCTTGCACGCTAACAACTGCAGAGAGAAAATACTCAGTAGGGCGAAAGAGAAGCTCTCGCGTGCCTGTGGGCTTGTGAACGGTGGCACAACTACCTGTGTGGTCGGCGTTTCACACTTCAAACAGACCACCAGGTCCTAGTTACGCTGTTGGCAACACGTGGAAAAGGCCATCGACCACTCCGAATAACAAGATGGTCGACACGTCTTCTCTGCTACAACTTTGAAGTCAAATTCCAACGCGGAGCCGAAAAGCTAGTTGCTGACGCGCTTTCTCGCCTTCCTCAGTCGGAAGATGAAGGCGGTACTGAATTTGAGGAAGAGATCATTTCTTACATCGCACTGCAAAACGAATGTATAACAAAGCTTCAACTGCAAGAGGCCACAGCCAAGGATACAGTCTTGTCGAGTGTGATGTCCTCTGTTACGTCTGCGTGGCCTCCAAGACGAACCTTGTCATCTGACGTAATATCATTCTACTGACGCTGAAGGACGATCTTGCCGTTGACGACGGCATCCTTCTGCGCTATGAAAGATTTGTGATACTCCGAGAGCTTCAATGTACTCTCATCACCAAGGCGCACGAGGGGCATCCTGGTATCGTCAAAACCCGCACGAGACTCCGCGAACTCTACTGGTGGCCAAAGATAAATGATCAAGTGGAGCAGGTCATCCACGCCTGTGACATTTGTCAGGCATCTGACAAAAGCGCGAAGACCTTCGCGACTCTACTTCAACCAGTATCTTACCACGATCGACCGTTGTCTAAGGTTGGAATGGACATTGTGAGACCTTTCGAGCGTGCAGAACCATCATGCCGCTACGCCATAACTCTAGTCGACTACTTTTCCAAATGGCTCTAAGTACAACTTTGTGCCGACGTCACCACCACAAGAGTCACAGAGTTTTTGCATCTGGCTTTTCTCCAGAGAGGGTTTTCCAGAAAGCATTGCTACCGACAACGGCCCACAGTTCATTTCCAAACAGTTCAAAGAATTCCTAGGACCTCGTGGAATCAAGCACCACTCGATTTCCATATATCACCCGCAAGCCAATGGGCAAGTTGAGAGATTTAACAGAACACTTAAGGGTTTCATTCCAGTGCGCATCTGAAGAAAAACGAAAAATTAGGTCAGCGGTGGTGGATTACCTAGGCATCGACAGATGCACTGCCTCATTCCACAACTGGACTGTCCCCCGCACTGCTCCTCCATGGTCGCGAGCCCCGGACTCGACTGAATATCTTAGGGCTGTCGTTATCCCAATTCCTTCGCAACCCGTTCGAAGAGGTTCAGCGACTTCGACAGCGAGTCCAACAAACTCAAGAGAAGACCAAAACGTATATAGACAAGAGAAGAGGAGCAAAAACTCCTAAGTTAAAAGTGGGAGACCTGGTTCGAGTGAAGAAGCCAGGGCATATTCCGAAAGGATCGAGGTCGTTCAGCAGCCCTCTTCGAATTTTAGAACGTGTGGGTCGCTGGACATTCAGATTCGAAGATAGGCGAGTGTGTAACGCTTCTAAGTTCGCCGCCGTCCCGCAGCTTTCGTCTTCCGGCCCTATGACTGATCAAGCTTCACATGTACATATGAAGGTTGGAAAAGCTGACACGGGTTCTGACCACCACAGCTGGCAACGACCATCTGGACCATCACTCCAACATAATCAGCCGAGATCACTGGCTCAACGCGGGTTACCAGCGGAGTCACCTCCGCTGCCACATCCTCTACCTGGCGGACCACTGGCGGAGTCACCCCTGCGTCCTGTCGCAGGATTGGCAGCTGCGCAATTTACGCCGCCCAGGCTGGACGCTCTTGGAGACAGGCCAGAGCGACCCAGCCGAAAACGACGACCACCTGAGCGTTTCGGATATGATGTTGCCAGCCAAACAAGGTGAACTGCGTTATGAATGACTGCGTCAATGGTGTGCTTCTGATATTGAACACTTTTATGAACAACTGTGTTGACTGTGTGACTCTGATGAACCGTAGTTATTTCTGTATTAGTAATCTTTTTCCATCATTATTTTTATTTGGTTAGTTACCGTCTTTCGTCTTTCTCTTCTGCTATACTTTCATTTTTCTTCTTTTATCTTGTTTCACATTACACTAAATTTCTCAAAATGGGAGGGGGGAAAATGTTGCATCCTGACTGATAAGTTTATTAGTACTTCCTTTTATTTTATGCTAAATTTACTCCTCTTCGTTTCCGTCATCTTCACTCAACAATAAAGACAGTCTGGTATTGGCCACCGCAGCGTTCGGTCGCACATTCCCGACCTGCCGGGTCCACCGAGGACACCACCGAGGACACCACAAACTCCTTATCAAAAAGGTCTGTGGATACAACGCTGACACACCCTGCACCGGCCCTTTTTATCTCGTCCGCTTCAATAATTTCCCTAACAGTTTTATTTTTATGTTTTGCCAGTACTGAGAATGAGTGGAACAACGGTCTGCATCCGTGGTCCTCACAATGCACTCATAGGTGGCCATCCCGAGAGTTTTTGACGTTAAGATTATGTCCTCCGAGCCTATCGTTCAGGCATCTCCCAGTTTGTCCCACATATTTCTTTCCGCATATTAACTGAATCTGATAAACAACACCCTCAGCACAAACGACAAACGGACTTCTGTGCTTTATCACACAACCCAGCGAGGCTTTGTGGAAAGGGCTCGTCAAAGGACTCAGCCTGGCGAGCTTTTCTGGCGCAGAAAAGACAACCTTAGTATTTATGCGGCTTGCTATTTTCTTTAGGTTACGCGCCGCCTTGTGCATATAAGGCACGACTGACAGTGTCATCACAAGGGGGGGTGGGGAGGCGGACCGCCCCGGGCGCAGCGCTCAGGGGCTTGTCGTGGCGGGCCACGAGAGCCGGGGAGGGGGGGGGGGGGGGGTGTCGCGGCGGGCCACGCGAGAGCGGGGGGGGGAGGGGGGGGGGGTCGCGGCGGGCTACCGCCCCGGGTGCCGCTGACCCTCGTGACGCCACTGACGACTGCAATCCTTTGTTTCCTCCTGGCCTCTTCTGGACGGGTGTTGACCTATGCTCGAAGCCTTTTAAGGATCACCTCCGCTACCGATACTAGTACAGCCTCCGGGTAACCAGCCGCTATCAGACGTTCAGACTGCTCCGGGACACTCAAATGTGTCACATGGTGACATGACTTATGAAGGGCGTTCTTGAAGCACAATTTGGCTAACCCTCTCTTAACCAGTTTTGAGTGGGACGAGCTAAAATGCAGCAGGGGATTGTTAGCTCTAGTTTGATACATCCAACATACATGATTCTCGAAGAAAGTAAGCTTGATGTCGAGGAAACGAATGACACCATCTACCAGCACCTCATGTGAAAGTTTTAGGGGATGAAGGGCATGACTAAACATAGTTAAGAGAATATCTACCACCGAGTGGAAATGTGTTGAGTCATAGTTAAGAATTACAAAAAAATCATCAACAAATCTAAAACACTTCCTTACGTTAAAAGCGCTCAGGCAGTCCGAAAGGACTCTGTTATGATAAGCTAAAAAGATGTCACTTAAAATCGGCGCTAGACATGAGCCGATACAAATAGCTTTCTTTTGAAGGTATATGTCTTTGTTCCATTCCGCGAAAGTTGACTTAAGATAAAACGAGAGTAGATCTAAAAAGTCATCCACTGTCACGCCCGCAGCGTTTTGAAAAGCTACTACCCCATACCCCTGAATACATTCCTCGACGCAACTTCGTAGTTTGTCATGTGGTAAGGAGTAATAAAGATCCTTTATGTCCAATGAACATGCTAAAAAAACTACGTCAGTGTTCATCTTTAAAAAATCCACCACTTCGTCAGAGCTCCTGACTAAAAAGTGGTCGTCAATGGTAAGGATCTTTAGTTTTTCTTGCAACCACAAGGCAATCGACTCTTGCCAAGTGCCATGCTCAGTAACTATGACCCTCAAAGGCCAGTCTTCCTTATGTGTTTTCACACTGAACATGATCTGTAAACAACCACCTCTGCTGTTTTCAACGCTTTTAGCCAAGCGGGTCAGGTTTAACCTATTACAAAGACGCTTCCCCTCTCCCTTCAGTTTTTTCAGAGGTACATCCTGCCATAGATTGAACACGGAGGTAATAGCCTCGAGGGCCTTCCCCCCAAATTCCTCCTCCATTAAAACAACAAAACCCCCTTCTTTATCAGCGGGAAGAACCGATAACTGGCGTTTCCTTAACAAAGAGACGACACGTCTGACTGGCACACGGAGCAGTCTGAACGTCTGGAGCAGTCTGAACGTCTGTTGGCGGCTGGTTACCCGGAGGCTGTAGTGGTATCGGTAGCGGAGGTGATCCTTAAAAGGCTTCGAGCAAAGGTCAACACCCGTCCAGAAGAGGCCAGGAGTAAACAAAGGATTGCAGTCGTGCCTTATATGCACAAGACGGCGAATAACCTAAAGAAAATAGCAAGCCGCATAAATACTAAGGTTGTCTTTTCTGCGCCAAAAAAGCTCGCCAGGCTGAGTCATTTGACGAACCCTTTCCGCAAATCCTCGCTGGGTTGTATGATAAAGCACAGAAGTCCGTTTGTCGTTTGTGCTGAGAGTTGTTTATCAGATTCCGTTAACATGCGGAAAGAAATATGTTGGACAAACTGGGAGATGCCTGAACGATAGGCTCCGAGAGCATAATCTTAACGTCAAAAACTATCGGGATGGCCACGTATCAGTGCATTGTCAGGACTGCGGATGCAGGCCGTTGTTCGACTCATGCTCAGTACTGGCAAAACATAAAAATAGAACTGTTAGGGAAATTATCGAAGCGGACGAGACGAAAAGGACAGGTGTAGGGTGTGTCAGCGTTGCATCCATAGACCTTTTTGATAAGGAGTTGCAGTTCATGCGAGCGGCGGCAAGGCCTGGGGTTGGCTGATTGATAGGACCGTAGCGTGCATATATGCCACATTTCCATATTGATTAAACAGTTGCAGTCAGCGCTTGTGTCTGTCTTGTTTTTCTTCCTTTCGTCCTCGTCTAAAAAGCGCTTCCATGCCTTTGGCAACCCAAGGTTAGCAGGCGTTCGCTCTTCACAACAAGCTCAGCTGAGACGCAAACCGGTCAGGAGTTTGAACTTGTCGAATATTCCAAAGTGAGGAGCACCATCCCAACATGCGATCCAGCTTGTATATTTAGCCGTTGCACGACGGCCGCGTGCACGCACCTGTCTAAGATCATCTGCTATTGTAGTATAGACTGGCATAATGAGTCCTGGCACGAAAGAATAAAGAGCGGTCCACAAACCGTTAAAATTAGTTGTTTTCTTATTAGATTATAGACGTAAGCTTTATAACCTATACATATACAAAGCATCAGCCCCAAAAACATTGCTGCTTAAGTTATGTGCAAACTCGACAATATCGTATCCACTCTCATTTGTTTCTTATTTAAACGTAAATAACGTTAGTGCACTCATGTGCAACTGCACCTTCACACCATCTTTATCTGGTGAGCTTTCCTACTGGCTTATATAAGAAAAAAAGGTTATGATCAAAATTTGCTCAAAAGACCCTTTTCAAAAGTCAGTCACATTGGGGCAGTCCCCAAATCTCCAATATTGCCGCTCTAGTGGAGGTAATAGGGGATCATGCTCGTCTAAATTGAGCGTACACGATTTCGTAAATCGATGATAACGTATAACGGACCAACATGTTTTCCCCTTCCTGCTCTATGCTTTCGAAAACGTTTGCTTTTTCTGGTGCGGAGAAGCTCTGTAGAGCCGCCATGACAGCCTTGGGTTTGGCTCTGCACAGGGTGGGTTGACTGGCATTCGGAAAGTCTCTATTAAGCCAAAAGAAGTTTAGCATTTGTTTGGAGCCCTTCTGAACAAGACTAAGAAATTCGGACCCCGGAGTACTTGGTTTCAGGTCTGAGGCATGCAGGTGAGTTGACGAGACCGCGCGCAATCGTGCCAAAGATTTCTGCACGCACAAAGTTGCGCGCCAGCCATTGTGCACACAACTGTCTGCCGTTCTATACATTTTGTTAAAGGTGAAACAAACAAGTCACGAAAGAATATAAAAGACTTCGGAGACTAAGGCTCCTATCCAGATCGGAGAAGGAACATCGAGGAACATGAGAGGTGTAGTCCTCGTTGTGTTCTATCTGTTATACTGTGCCAGTGGGTTCAACATTTTTGCCTTGGACTTTAAACGACGTTAGTAGATTGTTTCGTATAGCCGAACGGGTGTAAACTTTTGCAAGTGTTAATAATCTCACACATTTGCAGCCTTTATTTCTGTCGATGGTGCTTGATTCCGTAGGTCTATGCCGAGAAGCAGCCAATGGCATATGGTGGCTGTTTTTCGAAACGCGGGCCTTTCCTAAAAAAAGGACGCGTCTCACCAAAAAAAAAATGGTTAATGTCCTATTAATTCGTGTCTGCCAAAGGACACATTCGAGGTAAGAAATGACGCTCGGTATAATTAGTTCATAATTTGTTTTCAATTAATTAGTTTTCAATTAGTCAATTTAAAGGTGAAGCTTTATTAAACATTTTATGGTCATCATTTAAAACTTTGTTATCAACTCATTTTAGATTTATATAAATACGTACACCCATTTGTGACTTTAAAAAAACACACAGACTAGACCTAATTTAGACGCGTTTCTAGGTTTCGGAATTTACCACGACAAAGAAGATTTTGCTTGTGCGTATATATCTTAGGCCCATATATGTTGCAGTACAAAATCTTCATGCTATTTGCGAGCTAAACGTTTTGTGTAAGGCTTGTCAAAATAATGGGCGCTCGGCGCTGGGAAATTAGGCCATTTTTCGTTAAGTTCTTAATTCACTCTTTTTGTTAACGTCTCACCAATTGAAAAGCACGTCCAAAGTCAAGGTACGCTCGAGTTCTTGACACCTCGCCGTCTCCTATGACTGCATACTTCGTTATTAGGTCTAAAGCGACCGCTAATGTATTTTTCACTAGAGTGTTTAGATTCCAGCTTGGGGACGTAGTCAAGCCGGAGGAGGAACGGCTCAATCCACTCACTACGTCACTTTTTGTGTGGAAGGAGCCAATTCTCCTCCGGCTTGGCTACGTCCACACAGGAATCAACTTCCGGTCTTGCCTTCCATTGTTTTCTCATGTGCTCGGCGGCCGTTGCTCCTTGCGTTCCTCCACCGTCCGGACTGTTGTTCCTGGCTGGTTGCACGAACTCTCGCACAGTAGCCATACTTCGTTTCCTCTGTCAGCTGAGGCAAAGCTACAAGCGCGAGCGGATAGTCTGCAGAAATCCAAACTGCGCGAGCGTGCGTGCAAGTAAAGAACGTACGGAGCGGTGGGCTCTCACTTGTCCCCTTCGATGCACATAAGCTCACACTAAAACGCCTCGAACCAAGGCAACTACACACACGACGAAGCCTCATCGCCTCGTCTCGGCAGCGATGCGCACAAGGACGAAGACCCCGGTGGCGGCACCCGCACCAACCCAAAAGGGCCGGCACCACATGGCTACACGTCCGCACGCCCACACGCACGGATGCCACGCTAGTCGCCCACACGTGTGTGTGGCTCCTGCACAACATAAGTATGGGGATATCTATTGATACTAATTGTACGATGCTTGATTTTTGTTATTAATGTTAGAAATTAGTGCAAAATTGATAAGTTGTCTAATCATTTGTAAGGTCACGTGATATATTAACTTTAAAACAACAATAAAATCTGTCTTCTTTGTTTTCATCTCCTATATTTACTTAAAAGAAAGCATAATATGTAAATACAAACGACTTATGTCTTTATAATATAAGCCACATGACCTTTTGCGTGGATGGAGCCTTATCTCCTCCCGACTTGGCTGCGTTCCCGCGCATGAATGTAGCCTCAGCCATTTTCCATATCTGATCTTTCTCGGGTAATAAAGAAAGAAGGTTTCTAGACCTTACACAAAAGGTGTAATCCTTAGAAGGTATCTAGCCTTGGCAGAAATTCCAGTGGCAAAGGTAGCTCCTAAGGTCAATTCCTCGCCTGTGCTGTGATGTCAATAACGCATATGTAACGAGATCGGAGAAGTGGCGTCATCTGTAGGCAGTCTATTAATATACCAAAAACCCGCTTTATAGGGAAACTCCGCTTAGTTCCTAAACTTTTGGAGATAATGAGTAATTTTACATTATAAAGCACTAATAGAGGGCGCTTCGTCATTTCATTCCCGAAAAATGTGATAACCTTGTTAAATCCTACTTTCAACATGAACAAAAATCCAAACCAAAACTTCAACGTCATCTAGCAAGATTTACCTTAGGCCACCAAAAAGGCTAACATCATGGCTATCACGTGGTACCAGATGTCACGTAATCCTCTGCGCAACAACGGGCGGGATTGGGGATGGCCTGCGGACCACCGGTGGGGCGGGCGTGTGCGAAGCGCAAGTGTCGTCTGCACTGTTCTCTTCACGTTTCGGTGTCTACGAAATTTGACGACGTCTGCACAACTGCGGCATCTGTCTGCGTAGGTGGTGTAAACGAAAATCTGAAAAGCAAAAATAAAAAACGCGCGACGAAGACGGCGGTTGTGACGCGCGAGACGGCGGTAACGGCGGGACGGCCGGACGGCAACCCAACAGCGCGCTGCGCATGCGAATCACATGGACACCGCTGAGCGCAGAGACGAAGCGTTTCAAACGTCACCCGGCACGCTTAACCGGAGTAGTTAAAAACAAACACTAAGACACAATGGTGATGACGTCGAGCTCAATGTTGGCTACGCCAACGCCGTTGCCCTGACTGCGCTGTTGGTTGCGCCTCATTTCGGCCTTCAGAGTCAGCCGATTTCGACAACTTGGTGCGTTGAAAAGTTTGCCGGACTATTAAAGAAACGTTTAAAAATAACTGATAATATTTGACGTGTCGTCTTAGGTGATACTGAAAAGGGCTGCACTTTGTTTTCGTAAACAAATATGAAGCGGAGTCACCCATTAATATACTGCCACCATGTCCACGTTTCTGACAATCAATCGGTCACAATGCTTACAGTCTTTCTCCCGTCCAAAGATGTAAGGAAAACGCCAGGATGGTCACTCGACAATTAATAATACTGCATTTGCAGCTTTCCTTTTTTGACCTTTTCTCTCGGGAATAAGTCCTTGAGATCAGTGAGCCTTTTTCTCTTCGAAGTGACTTCATTGGTTGCAAGTGAAATTGCACCCTGGTTGTCAACCAGCAAGACCAGTAGTTCTAGTGCAAACTCATGTGCACCACGCTACTTGATAAAATGCTGAGTCAGATTACATCCTTCGCAGCATTCTACATGGCTACATATTCTACTTAAACGGTTGACATTGCAGTGCTTTGTTGCTTCCTACTCTTCCAGGAAATTGCAGCGCCAGCCTGCCTGAACACGTACCCATGAGAACGACCTTTTTGTCACCTTTGACACTGGGACCAGTCTCTGTCGCAAAATGCTTGTACGCACTTCTCAGTTTTTCATTATACATTATCGCGTAATGCTTTGTTTTTTTTACGCAAAAACGTGGACGCTTTACAACACTCCTGTGCTCTTTGGAGGGATGTTCTTTGAACTGGCTCATATATGTAGTGGCAAAAGCAAAGTCTGGTTTTGTGCGTTCAACAAAGTAAAACAATGCACAAAATATTTGCCTGTCTGTACCTGCGCTAAGGACTCCCCTCGCTGGGTTGTTTCTGTCTCCTGTTTGGTAGTTGTTTCCAACAACACAAGGATACGATGCCCCTTTTTTCGTGTGCCATAGTAAGCGTCTCAGGAATATCATCGGCATAAGCAGTCTAGTCAAAAGACAGCTTCCTATACGTTTTTCTTTTCAGTCATGTAGAAAGGATGCGACTGGCTACCCCCGAAATCCTATGCAAAACATTCGTAATTCAAGCGGGACTAGAACTGGTATATTTTTTTCACATTTTATGCGAATATCAAGCAAACACCGTAGAATCCTACGATGAGCTTCTTTTTCTTGCTGACATACAGACAGGGGTCTTGTTTTGATCTTGACATCCCTTCCGACTTCAGCAGTGTATCCAAGGTGAAATTACACTCCCTTCCAGATTGTACTAGCCCGTACTGTCTCCTCTTAAGAAGGCAGACTTGGTCCATGTCACACTCACCAGAATGTTGCGGTACTTCCATGTAGACGGTCCCTTACATAATGAAATATTAGTGTGCTTCCGTGATGTGAACCTGGTGGATTTTCCGATTCAATGGAGAACAGCGTCTTAATAAACTTCAGCTTCACTACAGGAGGGAAGGTCTCCTTTAAATCGGCTTCTTTCAGTTGCGTATACCCGCATGCTACTTGCAGTGCCCTGTACCAATTCCAGTAATCGTTTTCTTCATAAATCATGCGGAATATCGACTTGCGTTTCACAACTTGACTATATTTTTGTCGTGGCACTTTCTCCCATTTTTCTGAAGCTCGAGGCTGTCCACTTCAAGCTGTATAGACCCTTTTTATGGCGAACGCCACAAGGTGGTGCTCCAATCCTGGACGTCCCAGAGAGCTCCCGGTTTATAAAAAGAATGAACAAAGGCCACTTTAACACAGCTGCTTGAATTGTAAATGAAAAGTTTAAGCACCGATTCTCCAGCTGAACGCCAATAGAACGAAGGAGTGCGAGATCTGTTAAAATGTTTCAAGTATTCTTCTAAACCAACTTGCCTCCTCCAAGATGTAATATTGTACAGCCGAAGGCCTTCGTTAAATCTCCAACTTTGTTTTCCGGGTAGCATTTATCCTTCCTATATAGCTCTGCACTAAAAAAAAAAAAAATCCCGTGCGTCTACTTTCCCGCACAACGGTCGGAGGGCCAATCATCGAAACTTACGCAGACAGCTCAGCGAATGGGAATGCCGAAACATGTGTTTAGACCAAAAAACGCAGTCTGAGTTATGACATTAAGCAATGCAATGTAGTCACGCTTGCATTGCTTAATGTCCCTACTCCATTTCGTGGTCTAAACGTAGGTTTCGGTATCGTCATTTGCTGTGCTGCTTCCGTAAGATGCGGTGATTGGCTCTCCGAGTGTTGTGCGGGAAAGTAGACGCATGGGTAACTTTTTAGAGTGTAGTGTAGCTGCGTCACTATCACAATTCGTCACACTATTAACATATATTTTTGTTTTTGTAGAATTTTTTTATGATTATCATCCACAGTTTTCCAAGCGAGCACAATTACCAGCGACGCCCTTCTTGATGTATTTATTTTTTTCTCGACGAAAGAAATCAGACTTTTACTAATTTCTAGTAGACACTGACTAATTGTGTCTTGTCCACCAGATTGTTTGAGCCTCTTTCAGTCGCTACTGAAAACATGGATTGCATATTGCTAGGCAAATGTGGGCTGTTGCGTTAAACGTTTCGGTCGGGCATGTGCAGTCTGTGGCTGTGTCCCGCTTGCTGTGTCGCGTACGTGGACGCGTTAGATTATTTTCGTTTTGCACATAATGCCATCTATGCCCCGCATGCGCAGTAGCTGTGTAGCGCTCCTGAAAGTTTAATATTCTATGATTCTAAGGTGAACTAAAATGTTTACCAACCTAAGAAAGAACAAAAGGCTAAATTTTCCAAAAAGGACACTACACAGAACCTAAATAACAAAAGCGACCGAAAGCTAGAAGACTAGTACGCGGGCAACAAAGTCTTCAAATATTATCTAAAAAGTTTCGAAGAGTTGTCCTAGTGACGAATCGCCCTATTAGGAATAGTCTTCTGTGACGAATAGACCTACTACGAATTACCCTATTACGAATTGTCTTTAGACTAACGGCCCGTAACCCAGGTCACGGTTTAGGTCACAGCCGCACAATAAGCCGACAAGATATTGCTGGCGCTTTTTGGAATGGACCGAGATTACTGTCCTGTGGGGAGATTAGGAGTTGACTTCGTATGGTGCCAAGCCACCCTGCCTGCCCTTGACTGCCACAGCGTTTTTCGACTAAATAAATGGCATGAGCATTGGGTTTTTCTAAAGTGGAATTATTTGCGTGGGAAGCGAGAGAGAACGTTTCTAGTTATGTAAGATGAATGGAAGAATTTATATGAATTGGCGCTTAGATACAAAGAAATAGAAGTGTATTTTTTAGGTCTTGGGACAGGAAATGGAACGAGTAACGCGACTACGTCACCCGTTTATCGAAAAAAGTAACTTAATTACATTTCTGTTGATGTTTGGGAAAAATATAACGAGTGCATTACTACCTTAGCAAAGAAGGGAATGCGTTTTTGCCAACGTTGCGTGTAGCCAAAAGAATCGACGAATATCTCAAGCAGCAATCTTGGTTTATTAGACGATAAAGCAAGGGGCTAAAAACAAACAAAAACCGGAGAAAACGCACCAATGAGAAAGTGGAGCCGTCTGTGGGTAGCTAATTACACCACTAACACATCCAATGATCTTGACATGCAGTGGAGCACGATGAAAGGCATAATAAAAAACAGCAATAAAAACGCAAAAATCTAGAAATACGCGTCACAATTTTTTTTTTTTGCCTGCAAGTGAAGAAATTGATAGCAATTCACCACCGCTCCTTTGATTGTTTCTCGTTAGCAAGCCTGCGTTTTTTAATGCTGAGCGCAAGTTCGTCAGCTTGTTGCACAGAAGGTTGCGAGGATGTCAGAACGCCAAGCTGCTATTGGATGATTGAAAAAAAAATAGTGGGTAAACCACGAAGGCATCTAGCATTGAGGTCTACCCACTATCTTTTCAATCAAAGCCAACCAGAACTCAGCGTCGTTCTGATGTCATCACAACTCCTCTGCAAGATGCAGACGGCTTGCTCTCCGCACAGAAAATCCGCTGCGTACGTATTGTTTGGTCACACCCCCAGATATATCTCTAATTGACACTTATATATTCCAGCGCTCTCACTTGAAAGCTTTGCACAAGTACCATGTTAGTAAATACTTGCAACTCCCGCGGAGAGCGGGCGAGAAGTGATCGCAGCGCCCTTGGCGAGCTCGGAGTCTCCGCTAGCAGACGAATTCTCCAGAATGCATTGGTTTTGCTATCTCCGTGCGAGGTAACCAATGAACAAAAGTTGTCACGGGTATTCGCTGCTTTGAATATTAAAAAATAGGTGCCACTTCATGAGTGAAGGGCATTTTCTTCGCGTGGGAAAGATGTTACAGCTTGCAGGGTGCAATATTAGGGCTCTCGTGAGGAAAACACTGTCAGAACTTATGTACGCCAAGCGAAACGCGAATGTACATACCTTCGCGCTGTTTTCTGAAGAAGGGCAATGTACAAAAATTTCAGAACATAGCTGCGTTTCAACTTCACTGTTCTTATCAATCAATTCGTTTTGTTGTTGCAATTCCCATTTTTTGTGAATATCTTGCTTATATCTAGGGCTCCGTGTTTTCGGATAAATCCTAAAAACTCCGAAAAACACCCGCCGGTAAAATTTTTGTCAATTCGGATTTATCCGATAAACTCCAAATTGTTATGTGCCCATGCAGCCACCCCCCCCCCCCCCCCAAGGAAAAGAAAAAAAATAAGTAATTTTTTTTTTACACTTTGAGCAGCGCAGGGTCAATGGTCCTGGGAAAATGACACCATAATTATCTTTCAAGCCTCGGACCGTTGTCAAAAGGGGGTCTTACGGCTTGTCTCGTCAAGGTTGGTTTAGGGAAACAGGTCATCGTACCATTCGTGTCACGACAAAAGCCACTCTTTTGGTTTCCAGTTTGGGCCATGGGATTTGTGATTTAGAGAAAGGAGAGGGTATGTTTCTGGGGGTAACAGTGAAAGCTATGGACCATAGGGATTGTATAAAATACGGAAGAGGGGCAGTTGACACTCCTCTATTACATCCTTAACCACTCCACCTCGCGCGGCCGCAGGATAGATTGATGGGATGACACTGAGCTTCCTTGCGGCTACCTCCGGTAGTTTATTGATTTTAAGGTATCGACGTTTATCGAAGCCACACCTGTGTGCGACTTTTGTCGTGGGACAAATTAGTATTGCCAATGACACCAACGCCAAATTCAACTGAAGAAATCTTAATTGATACAAGCGCGTTTTATTTTTTATCCGGCATACGTTTGAATCCGGTTATTATTTATTATTTTTTAATAGAAAACACTGCGAAATTAATCTCCGAATTTCGGAGAATTGGGGATTTACGAAAAATAAACTCCGATAAACACCGAATTTTTGCTAAAAAATAAACTCCGAAAAACACCCTCCGAATTTCACAAAAAATAAACTCCGAAAACACGGAGCCTTACTTATAACCGTTTTGTCGAATAGGCGAGCTGGCTAATCCCGATAAGATCGTCACCGGATGAAGAAGCAAAAGACAATTTCGAACACCGTGCGTTACTGTGATGTGAGTATGCTTTGTAGGAAGTCGATTGTGTACCCGCAAATTTGACGCTAATACTGAAATTAATAAAAGCGGAGAAACAGCAAAAGCAGACTTCTCGCTCGTGCAAACGAAAAAAAGAGTAGAGCGTTTTAGCGCAAATAAAGGTGATACGGAGCACAAATTCCGATTGTTAGCGCCGGGACCACTAACGTCTTCAACGTCTTTTATATAAGCCGGCACCCGTTGGACCGTTTGAAACTTCTTCCATTTTTTTTTTTTTCAAATTTGTTACTTTTTTTTTTAGGCGACGCTACGCCGGCGCGGTCTCTCTTGCTCCTGCTTTCATGTTGTGTTTTTTTTTTGTTGTTGCTTTTTTTTCTTTTTTGTAGGGGTGTGCGAATATTCGAAATTTCGAATACGAATCGAATGTTTTCCTTATTCGAAACGTATTCGATTCGAAAATTGCATATTCGGAAGTTCCCGAATATTCGGCAAAAGCCGAATATTCGGGAAAAGCGGTGAATATTCGCACAAACTGCGAATATTCGAGCAAGTAACGAATAATCTGCCTGCCACGCATTCCCCTATGAATGTGTACTCACTGAAAAAGGCTTATGATGCGTCCGTTATCGGTCTACTCTGTTTCTATCTGTCCGATGGGAGCAAGAGAGAGTCAGTTTCGTTTTTTTTTTTTCACCAAGCCTTTTGTTGTGTGGCACTTTTATAGCAGTATGTGATGTAATTGCGCGTTATATAAGTTGCTACATTAAAATAAACCTCGAGACTAAAATATAAATATAAAATAAATCTCGAGAGTGTTCTCTAATATAAATGTTTGAAAATTAAAAAAAGAAAACGCTAGGTGCGAACAGAACATTGCATCGCCATCTACAACAACTCCTGCCACTCCCGCGCAGTCAAAACCACGTGGTGCAAACTAGGGATATCGCGAACCTGCCCAGGTTCGAGTGCGACCAAGTTCGACTTTTTCGAACCTTCAGCGTGATGTTCGACAAAGGTTCGATTGAAGCTCAACTTTCGTGCGGACGCGGAAAAAAAAATTAGTTGATTCCACCTGGCGGAGGAAAATGCACTATTTGTTGGGTTTATTGGTATCACTGGTTCACAATAATAACTAATGAAAGCGTTAAAAGCGCACATTTTCGCTTTTATATGGTGTAAACATTGGTAGCCATTTTCTAAATTATAAAATAAACTACTTTCTAGATGATTTATTTCCCGAAATTCAAAGTATTCGTGTAGCAGCCGGGGACAACTGTCCGTAAGTCGAACTTCTTCGAACTTTAGTGAAATTTGGCAGGTTTCTCGAGTGAAAGGGTCTTTCCACTGGCGGAAATGTTGTCACGGTGCGTAGGGAGCGCTTACTTTCTGAACACGTTGATCAGTTTGTTTTCCTACACGATAATTTGTAATGAGTGCCTTACTAGAAGTATCTTTAGCCTGCTGCAGCCCATTAAAATGCAGTTGCCTTGATTTATTTTAAAAAGCCAATAAAACCTACGTTACCTCTTCTTTTGTAATTTTTGTTTACTAGACACATATTCGATATTCGATTCGATAATCGAAGCCCGTTTTTCGTCTTATTCGTATTCGATTCGTATTCGAAAAAATCAATATTCGCACACCCCTACTTTTTTGTTTACTTGACGTTGGAACCATCGCGTATTTTGCTTTCCTTGTTTGGCTAGTTTTTATTTTCTTTCCTTCGCTTCGGCGCTTACCACCGCCGGTTCGTCTGCTGGTGTGCTACGCTATGGTCGGACTGAGGCCGTCTGCGACTTTGTTGTTGTTTTTGTTTTCTACCACTGTCGTCTGCGATAACCTCCTATTTCCGCCTTCGATTGAGTTTCTAATCCGAAATATTCATATAGTTATTAAATATATTAAAAAGTGTAAGCTCGTTATTCATTTCTATTCGGATTTTATTTGTGTACGCGGGAGTATCTGCTATGGGTCATCGTTCGTTGATCTACCGGCCGCCTTCGGGCACACACCAGCGCATACTTGGAGATGGGAGGTACGCCATGTTCTGCCTACCACCGCAAAAACAAGTTTTTGCGATTTGGTGGAAAATCCTTCTTCCATTTCCCAAAGACCGAACAAATGTGAGTAATTAAGTTACTTCAGCATTCAAATTAAACTGGAAGAGCTATCAAAGTCTGGCTTAAAAAATCGCCACTGACGCCTCAACAGACGATTATGGCAACTCCACGGATGTCGCGGAAAACTTCACGGACGACAGACCAGATGCACAACTGAACACTCAGTCCTATGTAGCCGGATAGGTATCCAGTCAGGTCTGTCATCATGCTTGCCAAGTCGAACTGCAATCAGAAACATGGAAACCTCGAAAGACATGCTATTGAAGAACAAGAACTATTCGCATGCGAAAATGACACCACCTTCCGACTTAGCTCGTTACCTAGCCGGTAACATCAACCGAGCCTTCGACACACATGTCACCGATGTATTGCGCCAGAGGAGAGTTCAGCTGAAGGCGGACTTGAGGCCGCTGATCGACACTCGAAACAAAGGCATGGTGTGCAAAGCTTGCCTGGACACGTACGTCAACAAGTACTTCGATGTATTTTTGAACAGCCTTCGACAAGTGATCAAATACAAAACCTGCCAAGGTCACTGGGAAAAGAAATGCGAGAGAAAAAAGTTCACACTCTGCTCGCGCGTACCAGATTGCAGCTTGCGACTCTTATGTACCGGGCAGTGTGAGCTGGACTACAATATACCTTTCCCCTGTTTCATTTTTAAGTCCTACCAACGCCGCGAAATCAAATAAGCAAACGTGTAGCAAGTAGCTGAAAAAAGAAGTGAAGCTATTTTCTTTTTTGATTAGTTTCGTCGTGTTGCTTCAGTTTTGTTTGTTGTGGACTCAACACCGACGGCGAAAACCACCTGCGCTACGATCGTCGTCGTTGAAGGAGCTTCTTTGCTGGTGAATTTTATTTTTGTGTCGTCTGCTAACTTCCTTGTTTTATTCGCCAGTCGTTGTTTGCGACTGTTCCCCATTTCTTTCTATATTCGTCTGGGATGAGGTCCCCATCTTTGCTGCTAAGTTCGGAAAGTGTTTGCATGGTAATTTTTCTTGTTACATTTTGTTTGTGTTATGCTGCAGTGGCTGGTGCGCTTGCTCTGATAATCTTAACATGTTGTTTGCGCACGTTTTAATGATCACCTAGTCAGGTAAGAAATTGTATTAACGCAGTTTGTAGCGGGTCAACCGAACCTCTTACGACGTAGTTCAAGTAGCTAAGCGCCTTCTTCCGCTTCCCAGGTGCGCTTTAAACGCGTGTGATCCCCTGAGCGCCGTTTGAGACTGCTAAATAAACTGCTCTATCTTAGTTTCTACGCGCGTTGTTATTTGATCGTCGTTGGAGTTGCGATCAGTGGATTCCGCTTTGCAAGCGGACTAACCATGATGAATTGTTTAAGCTGTTGGAATGACGAAACGGCAGTGGCAAAGCTCGAGGGCCTCATGGACCCTATACTTTTCTATTGCCTCGTCTGCTTCCGTAGACTCCGAGTCCGCTAGAGGCGTCACTGTCGCGTTCGCCGTCGCTCCAATGGGTTTTCGGAGGAGTTGGGGAAGCTATATCGTATTTGCTTTGCATTTGGTGCCGTTTGATGCGCTGGAGATGGGGAGGGATGTTTAATAGATAATAAAAACTGAGCACAATTACGAGTATTGGGAAAGCATGTTGCAAAATACAAAAATAGTTTTTAAACACTGACAATAAAATATTTCTCTCTTTTCTTTTAGTTCTTGAGTTTATCGCTGGCACATCAAAATGCTTGCAATACATGGACATAAATCTCATGAGGGACAGGTATCTGGAGGTTAGTATACAGAATAGTCTAATATTACCACTTTAGACCCCCCCCGCCCCTCCCCCCCCAAAAAAAAAATATATTAAAAGAGAACAAAATTTGAAAATTGTGAATCACAATATACTTTTATGGCCTAGTTGGTCAAACATAGTCCACAAAATTAGCGCAACTGAAGAACAGAGGAAGGACTAGACAGAACTAGAGCCACTAAATGAGCTGCGCTTAGAGTATCGGCACTCCGTTCCCCGACATTGTTGTGGGCGCCACCATATTGGGGCTTGTGCGGAGCAGACGCAACTGCCGATCGTCATGATTCGAAACTGCGACTTCCTCAGCATTCGATTCGGTGTTAGGAAGCTCATGTAATACTGCTTTGCTCTGTCGCGGACTGTTTAAACATTTGTGAAGGACGGAAAAGCGTTTCCTGTGATTTCAGATAAAGCTTCAGATAACTGGCAACCATGATTTTAAGCCACAATATGGCCAAGTGTCGTTACTCTGAAGCGTAGCTTATTTAGTGGCACTAGACAGAACAAGCGCTCTCTCGTGTCTACTCCTTCCTGTGTTCGTCCTTTGCGCTAAATTTGTGTGCTGTGTATGGCTCTTTAGGGAGCAAGTGGCGAGTAATAACTAGTCGATCTGGCAGCTAGCACTAGCAAAACGACCTGGAAGACAAGGCCTGCTCATGACGTCACTGTTAGTGGATCACCGGCCCCAAACGCCATGCTGGAGCTCGAGGAGAGTCGAAGCAAAGCGGCAGACGCGCTCACCTTGGCCACAGGTGAGGACGCACAGCACTCACAGCACGGCAAATGCTGCGACGCGATAAAACAGATAAAGTCCTGTTGGCGCGGGAGCCAATAGCCTCAGTCGATAGTGTCTCTGCGGCCCAGACTGCGCAACTGCGAAAAAAAAAAAAAAACAGGACAAAAAAAGTGTCTGGCTTCCATGCCACCCGGACACGTACTCTCTCCGTTTGGAGCATCTGTTCTGACATTGACGTTGAACACCGCACCAGAGATATCTCCAGTTCAAGGCTTGCATAAGACTGTCATTGTCGCCGTTGAGGCACAAAACTAGGGTCAATGACGAAGCAGAGTATAGACAACACGCGTATCACACTTGCCAAGCTCTAGAAGACTTGGCCCACCCAGAAAACGACTTTAAAATCAAGCCAGTCTCCCATAGAGAAACATGGGAATTCGGGACTGCGAAAGGCTGGCATTAGTCGCTTATACAGGAGCCATCTGCCGGCGCCGCGTGCAACCAATGGGAGGAGAAGACTATCTGACAGCGGCGACGGGCGCGGTGTCCACACGGATATTTATATTTCACCACGGTCTGGCGGCATCTAGAAGGTTCATACGATTTACAAACTGAATAAATCGACAGCCTAGAGCGCCTTCTCAAAGACCAGTAGGTATATATTCACTTCGGAAATGAGAAAAGAGCACACCGTGTGCAATTACGCGAAAAAGATAACCGAGAAGAAGCACCCTACTTTCTGTTGCACCAGAAAAGAAATGAGCGAGCGTGCATTTTCTAGCCATCATATGCACGAGGACAACGTTCTGTCGTTACACTGTCCAAGTGCACTTGCACTATGTTTTATGTGTGTAATACACTGAGAAAGCTGCTGGCATGTGTGTTTTAATTTAGCGTTTATTCGGACGTGCTCGTGTCAGTAAACTTGGCAGTCTAGTACAAGGAATGTGAAACTGAGTATATTTCACAGTTCGTTGAGCGCACATGAAAGAGATGGACGCGCAGGTTTCACTTCGAACACGTCGCAGCCTCCATAACTCAAATTGCATACGACTCGCGATTAGCACTGAATGGCACTCGTGCAATAAGCTCCCAGAAAAGTAAATACAATACAGGTAAAGCCATGAACGTAAAAGCTTGGCCCGCTGCTGCCGTGTAGTTTCTTGGGTGCTTACGTTCCCGGACCAGTGCCTAATATTTTGCCCCACGGGAGTGCAGCAGAATACGCTGGAATAAAGTCCAAGGTGTTTGCATTATCACTTTCAACCGAGATGGCCTGCGAAAATTGAAGTAACAATCTTAGGCGAAACGTTCAAACAAGAAACTCCTGTAAAGGAAACTTATACCATGAACGCCAGCCTAGAACCTTGAGGACCTTCCAGTCTATTTGCAACTCGGCCCGCTAACACCTCCAACCCCAAGCCTGCGCAAAACAAATAAAAAATGGCTGTATGTTTGGTTATTTGGCCAAGAGCGTTTAAATGCGGAAGCTTTATCGTCTGGGTGGTGATCTTACTTCGAATAGCACCTATGGCATGATGACCCTTAGTCTGGTGCCTGAGGTGTGGGGTAATCAGTTCAGTGATGCAAAGGTAGGGTTCCGTATGGAAACATTACATCACACCATAGTCTATTTGTGCCGCTGCGGGCGCTTCCCTTCAGCCCCACCCGAATACAAAGCCTTTGCACTGAACTGACCTACCTACCTACCCACCTACCCACTTAACTACCTACCTACCTACCTACCTACCTACCCACCCACCCACCTACCTACCTACCTACCTACCTACCTACCTACCTACCTACCTACCTACCTACCTATCTAGCTACCTATCTACCTATCCTTGTCTGCCTTCCTGCCTGCCTGCCTGTCCGCACGCCCGCCCGCCCGCCTGCCTGCCTGCCCGCCTTCCCGCCCACCTGCCCGCCCGCCTGCCCGCCCGCCTGCCCGCCCACCTGCCCGCCCGTCCGCCTGCCCGCCCGCCCTTCCTCCCGCCTGCCCGCCCGTCCGCCTGCCTGCCTGCCTGCCTGCCTGCCTGCCTGCCTGCCTGCCTGCCTGCCCGTCCGCCCGCCCACCCGCCCGCCCGCCCGCCTGCCTGCCCGCCTGCCTGCCTGCCTGCCCGCCCACCCGCCCGCCCGCCCGCCCGCCCGCCCGCCCGCCTGCCCGCCTGCCCGCCTGCCCGCCTGCCAGCCTGCCTAATCAAAACACAGAAGCAGAGTCCACACCACAAGACAGACTGCTGCGTACCGAGATACAAAGAGAAAAATACCAACAATAAGAACGAACTCTGGCCAGTAAAAGTTAATTTTTTATATAAATAAGACATTAAGCAAAAAACATTAAACTTTACACAGCTTCAATAATGATTCACGATTTTTATAGATCATTCATTGTAATCTGAATTCCGCGAACATTTTATTTCCTTTTTGCTGCTGCTTAAAAGACACATATTATATATTTATATATTTTTAAACGCTACAGACAGTAACATTACAGAGTGTTTTAAGATTATATGATTAGGCGATTAAGAGTCGATTACGTTATCGCGTGCATTTACTGCGGCCGTTTGCTCTTGTCTCAATATTGATCTGCTTTGCTTTGCTCTAGTTGTTTAAATCATGTAATTAATGTTCCGCTTGTTATCTTTGTACAGTGATATATTGCACTGCTGCCAGAGTTCCCCCCCCCCCCACGTGACTGGGACGCCTTCTACCCAGGGCCTAGACCCCCCTCCTCCCCCCCCCCCCCCCCCCCCTCCACGGCTACGCCCTCTGCCCAACTGTGCCGAGCCTCGGGCTTTTATTCAGGCTTCAGAAAGTGCCGAAAACCTACCGAAAATCTGTTTCACGTAGAAAAAAACATCAACCTTGCCCTTTATGACAAGCCATGTTAAAATCTATATGAGGTCCTAATGACCTACATGCCCTTCTCTTTTTTACCCAAAGATGACCGAATTGTAAAATTGAAGGAATCAATACACTTTTGGTTTGTCGCTAGAAAATATCTACAGCAGATGTTCAACTCTAGCAGGACTTGCGAGCATTACACCTTCGATAGCACTTGGGCCCCAATGCAGCCAGTCTGACAAAAATTGACCGCATCTCCACGTGGTGAATGATGTTGCGTGGGGCGAAGCTCTGGTGGTGCTTGCACTGATCTCTATAGATCAGTGGGTGCTTGTTTGCGTAGACGCCGAGCCGCAGCATGCTGAGCCTTTTCATTCATGTCAGTAGGAGAATGTGTGGTTTTCTTCTTTTTCTTTTTTTTAAGCAGACAGATGGGATGGCATCTCAGAACCACCTACTCTTTTTTTTCTTCTTTTTCTTTGAGCCTTTTCATTCATGTCAGTAGGAGAATTTGTGGTTTTCTTCTTTTTCTTTTTTTTTCTTCTTTTTCTTTTTTCATAATTTTTTTCATCTTTTTTTTCCAATTTTTTTTCCCTACACGAGCACGTGAGCATGTGCTCACGTGCTCGTGAGCACGTGATCTCACGAGCAGAAGCACGAGCACCCGACGCCGGCCTACGGCGGACAACGGACGGCGGATGGACATGGCCAGCCCCTAAGGAGCTTCGCCCCTAAAAGGCAGCGAGCGCGTGCTGTGGACCGAGCCTTTCCCCCAGATCTTACGTTGCAACATTCTATACGGGGACCGAAGCCGCTCTGTCGGATAGCAGCAAACTCCCAGGTACCGATATTGAATGACCGATTATTTGCTTTCTTCTTCAAGGCCGTTGATATCTGCTAATCGTCCACAGGCAACCGGGTAGGTAATTTCACTTTTTTTTAAACCCTAGATGCGCGATCATACCATAGCCCAATTTGCTTCAACACCTGTATGCGTATATGTGTCTGAAGTCCAACGAATGTAGGGAAAAGAGAGGGTGGGAGGGCGCACAAAAGTAGGGGAAGTTTTGCAAGAGGGGGGGGGGGGGTATTTATGGCGTCCTTATGTAGTGCACATCCGGCTGGAAATCTGACCGGACACGATATTGACGAAGTTTCACCATATACACCAGCTCACGCTTACGAGCAAACCGCAGCGCCCCTAGCGTCGCACCACGCCCGGCGCATGCGCGAGGGGGTTCGGGCTAAAAGCGCGCCATCGCCCATAATCACACTATTGGAATGCGATGTTGTCGGCGTCGGTGTGACCACCCTGCTCCTTTTTGCGCTGGACTGGTTCATTCTAGGTCTTCCTAGCAATGATCTCACTACTTTAGCGTCCTTAGGGAAATTAACGAGGCTCGTCACACCCGAAAACGTGGTGGGAATAATGTGACATGCAGCGATTCATTCTCTGTGTGCGTGGCAGAAACGACGCTAAACCCTGACTCACGTGATCAGGTTCTGCTTGCTAAATTTTAGTCGCGACGTCGCTCGGGCTACAAAAGAAGAGTGGACGGTAGCTGCGATGCTCGACGTCAATACAGACAATCGCAAGCAGAATTGGACCATGTGATCAGGCATAATAAGTAAGTGATGGCCACCGGCAACAATGACTAATATACCCTTTATCCCCTGTTTATATCGAGCCTACTTACCCCCAAATATCCTTCAAACTTAAAAGTCTCTAGACGCCTGCACTTCTTATTGCAATTACCGCGTCAACGCCTGGCCTACGGGTTGTCGTTTGAACGTGCAGAAGACAGTTAAAAAAACCAAAATGCTTTCAAAGAACAGTCGACAGTGTAATCGTGAAGACACACTGAACGTGGTCCGAGGGTGGTCCGTACAGTATGACGGATTTTCCCGCGTTCATGTTGGAAAGAAAAGAAATAAATGTGACGACCACAAGTCTCTTTTTATTCAAACCGAAGTGCTTTTTGAGCAGACAATCGTGGTCTGAGGGCGTCTGGTTTTTCCTTTTCACGGCATCTATCCTCGTGCTCGGACAAACTGAGCAGGCAGCAAACACATAGAAACTTATCTTAAAGCCTTTCCGGGTCTTTTGGTACGGCCCCAGTCGTGGCGTATTGAGGAGAAGGCAGGTTACTGCTGGTTTCTTCCAAAACAACACAGGAATGTACGCCCCCCATGGTGACTTCCACACACAGCCCCAGACCGGAAGAGCGCCAAACGCGACACCGCCGTGCCGCGACGTAGTAGAGTTGAGTTGATTCATGTGTTTCCTTTCTTTTTTTATGGGTGAACGCAGCGCTTTCCAGCTCGGTCGATCTAACTTGCGACATGATCGTTTTCGTTTGCCAGAGCAGACTGCGCCCGAAGTGGACAGGTTTTTATACATACGGGTCTTTTTTCGACATTACGACGAGCTGTAGATAGAAAAGTCAGCCGGTGGGCCGCCATAAAGGCCCCAAGATGCGCGGCCCCGGCGACTCCCAGAGGAAGCGAATCGGAGTAAGCTTGGATCTATTTGGCCCAAATCCGAGCCCAATCGTACTTACGAAGATCTCACGTTGACGGAGCCAGTCGGCATGCTTCCGAGTTCCACCAACACAAAAAAAAACTACTCCAATAACTATACGTGCAGCGCGTAAATAAAAATGGACAGTGTGGCAGACGCTGTACATCAACATGACGGAACACGGCTTAGCGGAAGGAAAAAAGGCGTTTAAAGGAACCGCACTATAGAATGCCGATTTATCAAAGACCCCTTCGGATATAGAGTTTGCTTGTATTAAACCAGTAGAACAATTAAACGATGCGTTCGGGTGGCAAAGGCTGAAAGAATTATCTTGAAATACGACCTCCTGGAGAGCATTACAATATCATCTGCCATTTTTTTACAGCTATAGCTGTTTGGGTTTCTTCCATCATTGAAAATGACGTCCGTTGTTGATGTTCTAACTGGCGCAATAGGGTGTAGGGTGTCCATCGTCGATGTTGCCAAGTCCTTGAAAGATCGCCATGGGATCGTGTGCTCATGCAGATAGTCAAGATTGCTTTTGCCTTAATGTCCTCTGAAATGACCCAACGGAAGGGATACAAACCAAGACTGTATAAAACAATTAATCTTTAGTTTACCGCAAATGTCCATGAACCTGCATCTTACGAACAATGTATAAGGTTTGCTTTCGAGAGCGTGGTGAATGTGATCCACGGCAAAACTGGAAATTGCGTGTTTTTGATAATTCTCATTTGTTTTCATGAGTTAGTGATGAGTGTTCACTGTACTACCATAACCACTGGAACTCTTAATTTAGAACTTTGCACTGTAGCCATTTCTTTGTGTGCGCGAAGAAAAAAAACATCTGTAAGGCAAACAAAGATATTACACAGTCGAGCTGGTTAACGTTACACATGATTCTAAACCAGAGACGAACGGACGACAAAGGAAAAAACCCGTGTGTGTTTGCTTCTTGTCGTCCTTTCGACTCCGGTTTAGATACATCTGTCTGTCAAATCTTTGGTTTTTCTGCATCGCATTAATGCGAAACTTTGTTAACAAACCTTATATTTTTCTGTACTTCAAGGTCATGTGCATTATGAGACATCTGGTAAGTTTCTAAATATTTTCTGAACTGACGCCCAACGTACACATTGCCAGAATGTATTGTGTTAATATTTACATAGATTTTTTTAATTCGCGTAGACGGAAACAGAAATTATACAAAATAAAACATTTAGAAGGGTGCCGAGAAGAACCTCAGTCCTAATAAAAAACTGGATAGGAGCATATATTTTAGACCAAACCGGAGAACAGGACTGCAGAAAAGGCATAATCTCGTGGCAGTTATTGGTTCTTGGAAATCGGTTACAGGTCAAAATGTAAGCTGTGCCTGTTTTTGTGGGTGACGGCGTGAGGTCAATTATAACAATAAAGCCGCAGACACACACTTCTCACACATCATACAAAAGACACATATGTTTGCTTCACGCATAACAAATAACACGCTTCAATCATGCTCAAGGCCTGTTTGAATCACACATAGGATGCCTGCAGACAATTTTTGTGTGGCTAATATAACAGGACCATCATACAAGGAAGAGACACGTCTCAGACAGTTTCTGCATACTGTCATTACTTCTGGCGTCAGAGGTGCACCGTTGACTAAATAAGCACCAGCGACGAGACAGTTAAAAATTAAGGAAGGAGCGAAATATGTAGTACTCGTGTATACAGCACGACACGGCGTCGTTCACAGAAAAGGCCGACTCCCCAGTGCCAAGTTGCTTCTAGCAGAGAGCGACAACATTTTAAAAAGGCGTTCATTGTTAGCTTTGTTGCTGCTAAAGAATGATGTTTAAAGAGAATTAAGCGTATAATACAGCAAAAAAATGCTGGGCTGTTATCGTGTTTGTATGGCGGTGACAGAGCTGAAGGCGCCAATAAGAAAGCTGGAACTGGGTAGTCGGGGTGCGCAACACACTTGGCGCCGAGCGCTGAGGCACCTATCGCTCGGATTAGAAATCAGATCGTGCCAAAAGTTTAGGCTCGACCTTACTCGACCCGAGAAAGCTTTGGCCCGAAACCGCCCCGAGCCCGACCCGACCAAACACAAAATTTTCCCTAACCCGGCCGGAGCATGACTGCTTTTTTCGGCGTGAATCCTACCCGAACCCGGCCCGAATCTCGCTGAACAAGACCCGAACCCGGCTCGAGCCCGACTGTCTTTTCTGATAGTTCTACCTTTGTTTTACATGACACCGGTCATATTGAACGAGAAGTTCCAATCTCTGAAGTTAAAGAGGGTATTTTGAAAGTTTTATGCGTAGCCATTTTATTTGCTCCAAGCTGTTTCTAGAACAATGATACGTTGTTTCAAACGATACTGTTTGTTTCGACATTCATGCAAAGCAAGGCATAGGCTGAAACTGTAATATTTTATTTTTTTTATAGCATCGCCTATTATGCCTAAATGTCTACGGAATTCATTAAGTTAATAAATATTCGATTAATCGGTAGCGAATAATTTGGTTATAATTTTTATTTGTCGTCCAGCCCTAGACACGCTGGAACGGCGCATGAATAATTTAATGTACAACACACTTAAACAAAATGGTGTGAACTTTCCCGCGGGACGCGTGGGGAGCCGGAGTGGGAGTTCCACATCGGCGGGTTGGTGGGCGAGTTTGCCCCTTGCCGCAATTGGTAAGCACCACGCCTCATGCCGTTGCAAATGCTATCAAGATTGTGGCGTCTGCGTGATAGTGATGTGACCTGCCTATATGCGACTTTCCCGAGCATTCGTGATCAGGTCAGTCGTGATGCTGACCAATAGCAGCGGGCGGCAAACCCGCTGCGACCTGCCAACACCTGGAGCGACTTGCCGACGTCGAAATTAGACCCCATGGGCGGAAGAGGAGGTAGTCTGGAGCTCGGAATAGGACTATACATAAAATATGTGACGTGAACAAAAAGAAAAAAAAAAAACAAAAAAAAACGTCATGCTATTTTTTTATCAGCGGAATGGGGACGTTGCATTTTTAGGTCTACCAATCCAGAGCTTCGTTATTCGCTATGACCCTTCCGCAGTTCGCAGGCCTTCATTCCTGCGTGTTCGGCAAGAAACTGCGCGCACCGGCTTTTTTCAATACAGACGCGATATCTGGTGGAGCAAAGTCATTGATATTGATATCTGAGTCCTAGACCAGTGTTTGTCAAGTTTCAAGCACCGCGTGTAGTTCGGCGGAAGTGATACGTAAATAGACAGATAGACAGACAGACAGATAGACAGACAGACAGACAGACAGACAGACAGACAGACAGACAGACAGACAGACAGACAAATCGATCGATCGATCGATCGATAGATAGCTAGATAGATAGATAGATAGATAGATAGATAGATAGATAGATAGATAGATAGATAGATAGATAGATAGATAGATAGATAGATAGATAGATAGATAGATAGATAGATAGATAGATAGATAGATAGATAGATAGATAGATAGATAGATAGATAGATAGATAGATAGATAGATAGATAGATAGATAGATAGATAGATAGATAGATAGATAGATAGATAGATAGATAGATAGATAGATAGATAGATAGATAGATAGATAGATAGATAGATAGATAGATAGATAGATAGATAGATAGATAGATAGATAGATAGATAGATAGATAGATAGATAGATAGATAGATAGATAGATAGATAGATAAATTATAAAGTGCCTGCCAACAGCCGAGTGGCCTAGGCGGCAGTGCACTGTCCAATGAGTGAATACATAAGATAATTAAATGCACGTTTTTTCAAGTAATGAAACCAAACGAAAATATCATCGTCTAAAAACAAGGCATTATAGGTTTGTTGCAATCGTGTCATCGGACAGATTGATCGCTCTTTAACGTCCACAGTGTGTGGGAAAAGGGAAAGCTATGAGGTAATTATGTTTATGAATGCATAAAGGAACATTTTATAGCTTTATGTGCTCATGTAAACTAGACTTCTGTCATTGACGTATAAGAAAAAGCTACCCAAGGAGGGGGTGCCCCTTCCCAAAACAAAAAACAATACAAGTATTGCCACGTTAACCGAGTGATGACCAAGGCTTCCTGGATCCTAGAAATATCTTCGCAGTGGCCGCGACCTCCCATTTGGGAACTACTCACCTAGACGGTCATCCTAGCTTGGCGGGCTTCGTGTAGAACCTACAGTCTAAACAAAGCCCGTTCGTCCACTTTCCCGCACCACACTCGGAGAGCCAATCACCGGAATTTACGGAGGCAGCTTAGCGAATGACGATGCCGAAATATGTTTTGACCAAACAAAACGCAAGTATGAGTTGTGACATTAGGCAATGCAAGCGTGACGTTTTGCATTTTTTATTATCACAACTCAGACTACGTTATTTGGTCTCAACATACGTCAATAGTGACAGATGGGCCAGTTGGTACATACTTAGTTTTGACAAATTGCGCCGCAAGACAAAATGCGCTTCGTGTTGTCTTACTTGCTCTGTCCTTGTCTTGCGGCGCATTTTGTCAAAACTAAACATGCGTTTCGCCATCGTCATTCGCTGAACTGCCTCCGTAAGTTGCGGTGATTGGCTCTCCGAGTGTTGCGCGGGAAAGTAAACGCACAGGCTTTTTTTTAGTGTAATCACCAGCGGCACAACATAAAGATAAGCGGTTTTTGTCTTATAACACTCTTTCCGCTACATATTTTTTGTTTGTTTTTGAATATAAAAAAAATACTTACCGAAATTCCTAATTATTTGGCAAGATCAGGCCGTCGGGTCCCGATGCCTCACACTAGGCCCAAGCCGTGCACTGACGCAGTTCGGGCTCGGGCTTTCGGGCTAGCGCGAGCCCCCGCAGAACTCTATCTCAGACCTAGGCGCTGCTTGATTAAGATTTTTTTGTTCGTCTGCCTTTTCCAGACGCAGCCTGAGGCCTCTTTGTTTTTCTCTCTCGTTCGTTGGAATCTTATTTCGACTGCACTTCACCCTCTTTCATGTATTACTTGAGTGTGTAGAAAAATATAAGTATCTCAGAGTTCATTCTTCATCTAATAGAAAATTGTAAGAGGTTAAAACAGCGCAAAAAACAACGGACAGGGTAAAGAAGGACACAGACAGAGCGCTGACTCACAACTAAATTTTATTGAACGCAACGGTGCAATATATATACGCACAATTGAGAACAAAAAAGAAGAAAATCAGCCTAAGAAACACACACAAACCAAAAGCACAAAAAACGAAGTACCGAATCTTAAAAAGACATAAAAAGGACACGCGCTAAGACCAAGCTAATCAAGCGGCCAGAAAATTAATCTCCTTCCTAGATAAGGCGACGGAAGGGCTGCTGACACACATGACACCCAATTTTTCTATTTCTAGAGCCTCCAGAATTTCACGTGTCAGCTGGTCCCGATGACGTTTAACGACCTCGCACTGTTGGAACTGAGGCTGGCAGCTGCAGTCACGGCAATGTATGCCAAGGTGACCGGACACCGTCGAAGTGACGTTGTAAGAATGTTCCCTTAGCCTATCATTGAGACAGCGACCTGTCTGGCCAACATAACGCCTGCCGCAAGACAGAGGGAGGGAATACACAACTCCCTCAGCGCAGGTGACGTAACGATTGCGATGCTTCGTGGTGCAGGCCCTCGCCTCCCTATCAGAGGGATTAACGGCTCTGCACAATCTTGAAAGTTTGTCAGGAGCGGTGAACAACACGTCCACATCACATCTGCCTGCGATACGTTTGAGATTATGGGCCAAGCCGTGCATATACGGAATGACGGCGAATTTCCTTCTTTCCCGTCCTTTTCTACTGCTGGAAGGAATATCGCTTGTCTCAGGCCAAGTTTTGGTTTCTTTTAGCAGTGACTCAGCAACAGCTGTCAACACGTGCGAGGGGAACCCAGCGACAGTGAGGCGTTCAGTTTGCTTATCGAAGCTAGGTTGAACTTTGTGAAAGCAAGACCTTCGCAAAGCATGTGTGTAGCAGGTCTTCGCGATTGCACGTTTTACAATTTTTGAATGCGCGGACTCAAAGGGCAGAAGAGGCTTGCCGGCCCGAGGTTCATAACCCCAGCATACATGGTCCGGGCACATTGTTAAAGTTAAATCCAGAAATCTTATACATCCGGCTTCAGGTACTTCATGAGTTAAAAGAAGTGGCGAAAGACAGTCAGAAAAGATGCCTAAAATATGAGTCATCGATGAACGAAAGGACAAGACGTCAGTTTTCAACAGAACTAAAAAATCGTCTACATAGCGGAAAACCCTTGCAACCTTGGTACCCTCAAGGTGTTCTAAAATGATGCGATCGATGCTTGCTAAGAACAAGTCGCTAAGAACAGGGGCGATGCAAGATCCAATGCACACTCCTTGACGTTGCAAGTAGACAGTACGCTCCCAAGTCGCAAAGGTCGACCTCAGGTATTTGTCAAGGAGCTCTAAAAAACCATCAACTGATATTCCAGCCGTATTTTGGTAAGCAACAGCACCAAACCTGTCAATACAATCACGAATGCAGACAAGAAGTTCACTGTGAGGCAAAGAGTAATAAAGATCCTTAATGTCAAACGAGCAGGCCATATAACCAGTGTGTTGGTTTTCCTTAAGAAACGAAATGATTTCGTCACAGCTATTCACGAGGAAAGGATCTTCAGTCTTTAACAAATTCAATCCTTTTTGTAGGAACAATGCGACAGGTTTTTGCCAGGTGTCGGACCTGATCCTTTCCTCGTGAATAGCTCTGACGAAATCATTTCGTTTCTTCGCTGGTCAGCTGGTCATCGGGACCAGCTGACACGTGAAATTCTGGAGGCTCTAGAAATAGAAAGATTGGGTGTCATGTGTGTCAGCAGCCCTTCCGTCGCCTTATCTAGGAAGGAGATTAATTTTATGGCCGCTTGATTAGCTCGGTCTTAGCGCGTGTCCTTTTTATGTCTTTTTAAGATTCGGTACTTCGTTTTTTGTGCTTTTGGTTTGTGTGTGTTTTTTAGGCTGATGTTCTTCTTTTTTTTCTCAATCGTGCGTATATATATTGCACCGTTGCGTTCAATAAAATTTAGTTGTGAGTCAGCGCTCTGTCTGTGTCCTTCTTTACCCTGTCCGTTGTTTTTTGCGCTGTTTTAACCTTTTAAAATGTCATACCAACTCGCCCAGACTTCAACTTTAGTAATAGAAAATGGGACAATAACGTGGCTAATAGCGCAACCAAAGCGACTAAAGTGTTTTACTTTATACGAAGGAATTTTAAAAACACATCCAGCAGCGAGAAACAAATATTGCTTTTCTTTGTTTTATTAAACTGATTTTAAAGTACTCTTGAGTTATTTGGGATCCCCTTTAAAGTTACCTTGCACATAAGCTAGAGGGAATAGAAAATCAAGCGCTAAGATATTTGCGAAGCAAGTACAGCCCCTATACAAGTTTTACTGGGGGTTTGAACCTTTCTGAAAAAAAAAAAGAAAGTTCTTACGATTGAAATAATGTTTACAGTTTATATCATGGGCATAAAGGTATCGAAAGAAGTCCCTAGATCATTCAACCGATTCACGATCATTTTACTGAAGTGAAAGAAGAACATTATAATGTAGACTTTTCTTTTTGCGTTTTGTTCCATCTATCCCATATTGGAAAGTATTGCCGGAAAAGCTTGTTTAGGTTGCCAATTATTGTCGTTTTCACGATATATTACAGCAACCGCTTATATAGCGAACCATGTATTTTCACTTGTTTATGAGTGTCTTTTTGATGTTTTCACTCATGTAAATCCTACATAATGCTAAACGGCGCAGCATGTATATGTCTTAATAAATAAATAAATAAATAAATAAGTCTCACTGCAAGTAATTTCCGAGAACGATACTTGCTGTCTGAATAATCGAACATTTTTCGGACTGCAAAACGTTTTCTACAACTTGAGTACACATAAAAAGCCTTAAAAAACTTTTCTACTAAAGACGTCCTGTACTACCATAGCTTTTGCGTGCGTGCTTCATTTTCCGCTACATTTGTTTCCCTTTCCGAGCACTCTCGTCAGTTAGGTTTAATGTAATTATCGCTGATTAAAGGCAATCATCGAGGATAACATTCTCAGATTAAACTGGCGTCTAGGATACTTTCATTTAACTGTTTTCTAGAATACGATAGACAATTGTGACGCGAGGATGACAGCATCAAAAAGGTCAGTTACTTTTATTTTTTTATAAAATGTGAAACAAGCATCATGTTAATTTTTTTTTTAATTTCTATTTCAGGAATTTAGCGAAAGCGAGGTGGTAAGTGGCTCACGCAATGCAGCAAAATAAAAATGTTTGGCCACGAGACTGTAGGGGCAAAATATAAATGTGTTTAATTTAAGAAGTTAAAACGCAAGAAAGTAATTTAATTGTGTTTTTAATTTTATCAAAATCTTCTATTTTGTCTTTCTATATTTTTTTTTAGGTTTATTTATTCATTTATTTATTTAAGAATACTAAGTGGCCCCATCAGGGCTTTGGTAGGAGATTCACAAGGTCAGATCAATAAAAGATTGCAAAAAGGGAAAATGGCAACATGATTTAAGGGAAACAATTTTACGCCATTTATACAATACAATTAGAGAACATAAACCCATCTTTACACTGATAGCAAAATTAAGCACAGTTTACCACGAAAAAAAAGCAGTAATTCCGTCAATGAATTAGTGAACAAAGTTTAAATAATTTAGATGCAGAAAATTTGTTCCATTGAACAATGAATCGATGAAGAACCAAATACTTGACTGTGTTGAGTCAAACTGAAAACTCTATAAATGAACGTGTATGTCAAGGCGTCCTCAAGAGCTTGTATATTTTGTAATATCAACCTTCAGTTTTCCTTGAATCATAGATTAAAGCCTTCTATCTATAAATCGACACGCGGCGCGGCTCTGTATACCAACACGGCCGGAAGGCCACGCATGCGCAGAAGCTATGTGGGAGGAAGTGGCCAGGCTCTCTGTGTTTTCGCCATTGCGTTGTGTGGCGTGCGCTCATTGTTAACGTTGTAGGGGCGCTTCTAAATTTATTTGTGCGCCGTATTTCCTGATAACGTATGCCGTGTGTTATGCCCGACTATTTAAGCTCGCTACCCGAGCCTGAACGGCAGCGGTATCGAGACAAACAGTGCATGGACGGCGTTGCCTTCGACGATCCGTACGCCGTAAAATAGGCTTGCTGGAGTTCCGACGTGAAGTTTCTGCCAACGACTTCGATGGACCACGTTGTCGTTTACATAGTTCTTTCGCCAAGTCAGCTCACGGCAGACACGGTGCAGACGTGCAAGTCTCTCGAGGCCTACGATTACTTCGAGTCGGATTCCGCGCTGCCGGCAGGATTAGCAAACTGTGGTTCTGCGGAAGTGCATTTATTATTTTATTAAATACACACAGCGTCCTTCGAGTCAAGGTATGATACTTTTTCTTACCCTCATGACCACAAGGCACGACAGGCGGTAACCCTTCGTCCATTTTGCCACCGATCTCCTTCCGCTTGGTAGCACGGGCGTAGCGAGCCACCGATGAGCGCTTGGTCGCTGCTTTGTGCGCGAACACCGCGGGAACAATTCCTGGGTGGTATCGATCAGACGACGCTTTCCCTGCACAAATGCAAGCCTCGAGACGGAGATTGAAATGAAAACCACACTTGCCTCCAAGAAAGTGCTTGCCGCAAAAACGGTCGTTCGCGCGAGGCGACCATTCTTTTCGATCCGCGGATATTTTTTTAACTTCTGCGCCTTTCAGAGTTCACCGGGAACATGTGGAAACTCACTCCGCTACTTTGGCTGCACATTTCTGTGCGATTAATGGTTTACACAGCTTTGTGGCATGCTGAAATGCTGTGACGCCCATGCAAAGCGTGCCCCCTTCTGCCCACACACCCGGCTCCGGTGCGATCGCAGCGCTACCGCAGCTCCGTGACGTCAAGCGCGCGTGGCGGTCTATATACGCATACTCTTTCAATCTGCTCGAGCAAGTATGCATGCAGCAATAATGACGAGGGCAAACTCAGCATGTAACACTTTTTTTATGACTTGCTACAATTTTAATGAAGTGTTTATTAAATCATTTTACAATCCTCACTGCGACACCACTCCGACCTATCATGTTAAGATTCTTTTTATTAATAAACAATGGTCTTGTTCACCCCAACGGTGTTTGAAAAATTATAAATAGCCTTAAATTAATATCAGACACTTGTAATACGAATTCAATTCAAAATTCCCTAAAGCGACCATTGAACACTCCCTCTCATACTTGCGAGTCTATTACTACAGTCACTCGAGGCGTCTGTTCAACCAAACGACTGAAATATCGACAAAAAGAAATATTCCTGTTTACAGAGCTGGAGAAAAGCGCTTCCTTAACAATTACAGGTCCATCTTATTGACAGCATTTAATGTAAAATTTTTGAACAAATCATATACACAGAACTAGTGGCCTTCCTCAAATCCACCTTATTCTTTTCTCCATGTCAACACGTATTTAGGGAAAAAAAGTTTTGTTTTGTAAAACACAACTACTCAGCTTTATTAATTACTTTCATGGTGCCTTTGATCAGGGATTCCCTATGGAGTGCATTTTTCTTGACTTTGCAGAGTCTTTTGATAATGTATCACATAATCTCATTTTTAAAAAACTAAGTGAACTGAACATTGATTATGATGTGTGTCATTGGATTGCAGCATTTTTGCCAAGTCGTTCGCAGTTCGTAGTTTGTAATGGTATCCACTCTCATATCTGTTTCTTCCGGCGTACCCCAAGGGTTCGTTTGAGGTCCTTTACTTTTTCTAATTTATATTAACGACCTTACCAGTATTACCTCATCTTCAGTCAATATATTTGCTGACGACTGTGCCATTTATCGAAGACTATCTAATGACTTTTACAATTAACAGCAATTAGAGCATGATTTAGATTAAATTTTCCGTGGTGTGAGCTCTGGCTAATGTAAATATTGACAAGTGCAAAGGAATGCACATGGCTCGTAAGTTTACTTTACTTCTACGTATAGCCTTAATAACACGACACTTGAGCTTGTAAACTCTTATAAGTACTTAAGTGTGATCCTAAGCTGTGAACTTTCCTTGAACCTTCATATATATTTGTGTGACTAACAACGCTAACCGTAGGTTTGGTTACCTTAAACGTAATTTTTTGGTGGTCCCAACATTAATAAAACTATTTTTTTATAAAACATTAGTTAGGTCAAAGCTTGAGTAGGCAGCCTCGATTTGGGATCCCGTTTACCGCCTCCTTACCGACTCTCTTGAATTAATTCAGAACAGATCCCACGTTTTATTTCGGCTTATTATAATCATTCCGCTTGAGTAAAATAAATGAAACATTCTTTATCACTAACCAGTTTCGCTCGTCGCCATGAATTGTCTAGTATTTGTCTCTCTCACAAAATTTTCATAACAGCACTGTACTCAAAAATCAATTGATAACCTCCCCAGCGTTTGTTTCTGCACGCTTGGATCAGCATCACAAGATAGGCGCTCCATTTTGCCATTATAACAAATACGAGGGGCGTTCATAAAGTTCGTGTTATTGTCACGAAGGAATAGAGATTCAGTAATCAAACTCGAGTAGGAGTTGAGACTTTCTCTACATATTCGCCACCTAAAGGTACCCACTTTTTTTTAGCGATGCACCATATGCCAGAGGCCATTGTTATAGAACTCCTCGTTTTTGAGTGTTCAGGAATCGCTCCACTTCAGCAATCACTTGGTCGCCGTCCTTGAAATGCTTTTTTCTCATTTGGCCACACTGGAAGCGTCTGCGCCATTTAACCAAAGTGTCATAAACTGGGGCGTTGTCCCCGAACACCGCCACCAGCTCGGAATAAATCTCCTTGGCATTGCTTCCTTTCAAATGGAGAAAACGAATCACTGCATGTGCTTGGCACCGACGGGCGGTGCCACTTTTGTTTCGACTCCATAGCGGCTTTCCGAGCTACTATAGCATGCGATGTTTATACTGTGTGGAAACTAGAGGGACACACGCTCATGCTGATGCCTGTTTTGTTCCGTTTTTTTTTATTATTTTGTGTGCCGATAATACGAACTTTATGAACGCCCCTCGTTTTTTGCTTTTTCTCTAGAGTTTCGAATGAATGAAATCAGCTACTTGCATCACTTATATGAATGGTTGATTGTGTTATATTTTGTTCAAATGTTCCAAGCCATATGTTCCTATTCTCTAACTATTTTAATTTTCCACTATTATTTTACTTGTTTTTCATCACTACCCTCTGAATGCCCCAGGTTCAGAGGGTAAAATAAATAAATACATAAACTAAATAAATAATATACGTCAAATCCACGAGAGGATCTTTTTACGCCTGATTAACATGGACCCGGTTTTGAGCTGTATAACTTTATTTCCCATCTCTACACCAGGCGTATTTTTTTTCTAAGCAATTGTTTAAAACAACTTGATCCTGAGAAGATTTAACATCATTGTATGAAACACTATCATCTCCGAATAGTTTAATTTCAATATCTATGTCTCAATCATATCATTAGCGTAATATATGAAAGTAAAGGGTCCCAACAAAGCTCCTGGCCACCCCTGAGTCAACACGTATCAAGTCAGATCCATAGCCCTTGAAATACAGGTATAGTTCTCTCCGTTCTAGTTGCGAAGCTAACCATTATACTACTTTGGGTAAGATAATAATTGGGTTAAGTTTAAGAGAAGCTTATTGCGAGGAACTTTATCAAACGCCCTAAATAAATACAGGAACAGTATGTCGACTTGTGCTCTGCTGTTGATAACTTAAGAAAAATCAAGGGTAATTTCAAGTAGCGGCGTTACTGTAGCGAAAACTTTCTCTAATCCATAGTGAAAAGGTACCAAAATATTTCAATTTTCTAGATAGTCATAAATATTTCTAGAATTTATTTATCTAATAACTTACAAAACTGACTCGTTGCCGAAGTAGGCATGTCATTTGCATAAATTTTCACCCCTCCTAAAAACGTGTAGGATTTTAGCTCTTTTGGATTCATTTGTAAAAAACAGTGTACCCCAGTAATTTTAGAAAGGCTATCAGCAACTATTTAGACATCCACTTCGAGTAACGCACCAGGGAACTGTTTAAAATTAAATCTGAACCAGCCGACTTTTTGAAATCGACACTTAAAATCAAACTAAAAAAACCTTCTTTAGTTAAAACGAGATAACTGAACTTCGGGAGAATTCGATCAACGGCGAAGTTTGTTAGTTCTTCATCATCGCGAGTAAAAAACTGATTTGAAACTGCCCTAAAAGTTTTTGGCCATCATTGCCGGTGTTCAGTAACTTCCCAGTGTATTTTAAATGCTGAGGTACACTCCGGTTTGAATGTTAGATGTATTCAAATCTTTAGTAGACATGATTTCAAAAACCCTTCTAAAGTAGAGTTATAATCCTAGAGCTTTGCAGCAGATAACATTTGCATTTAGTCTCCGCAACATATCACTTATGCAGGTTTGACTGACGTACTAAGAAGGCTTAGCCCTTTTACGAGTGCACGAGATCCTGGGCTTCATTTGAATAATGTCACGGTTAATCCATGGGTTTATGTCCATAATTACTTTGATCATGTTTGGGGAAAAATTAGAAACACTCTAAGGAGGGTTACTACCTAAAACATTTTTAAAGCATATCTATGTTAGTACCACACATTTCTGAATGGTGGGCAAAATTATGAAGTGGCCAGTCTAAAAATTATCTACTGACGTCATCTGCTTTGGTAAAATCAAGCACCTCAGTTTCTTTTTACTTTTAAATATAAATTTACAAATCTAGCAAACCAGATTGTGGTCGAAACTTTTATCTAACCTGCGACACAAAAATTATCAAAGTTCCTGCAAGGAAAACATTAATCGAATATGAACAATGAGCTATTATGGGTTTTAGGAAAAGAATGTACTACGTTTGTTATGTCAAACGTAAATGCAATCGAAAAACGATTGGGCACTTTCTATCTCTCGAGAACCTTCAGTAAAAAAAAAAAATCATTGATGTCGAATTAAAATTACCTGCTAATAGTATTAACTGTCCCAACTACAATACTTTAAAATATATGCCCTCTTCTAAGTAATTTGAGAGTGGTTTGAGAAGTAAAGCTCACACTACAAAATAGGAGTTATCTATTTTTATTTTGCAACAAAATTTATCAGCCTTTTTTCGCTCTTCTATCTCAATGAAACAAATCCCCAATATAAGCACTTTAGCAACACCTCCGCCCACAGTTTGCCTATAGTTCTTAATTAGCTCATAACCTGGAGGTAGAATTGTGTTGTTCAGAATGTTTGCGATAAGCCAAGTTTTAGCTATGTCGACATTGTCAGGGTCATGCGTCAACGGAATACGTTCAAGGTCCAACACTTTATTCATAATACTTCTTGCATTCATGTTTATACATGTTAATGTCCGTTGTTTTGTTGAAGCCTGTTGTGGCTTTTGTAATTTTTTATTTGGAGAATTGCATCAATATCTTTCATCCGAGACGTGGTCCCATCCGTAAGTTACATTATGTACTACCATGTTATAAACTCATAAGGCTTAACACATACGCCATTTTTCTTTCGCTGATGAGAACTGTCTCAAAATATTTTTTTGCCGTCTAGACCAGGTTTGCTTAATCTTCAGCAACGAGGTAATCAGTCCCCCTTACTTTTGCACATTCTATATAGTCAACCTCTTCCCTGATGTCGATAAATTTAATAATAACTTGTCTCAACCTTCCTTGCCGTCTTTTTGTTCTTTTTGGAAGCCGACGCAACCTTTAAATAGTATCAACATCCTACCCATGACGTTATGAGAAAAATACAATTCACAACAAAACTTTAAAAAAAGGTTATCGTATCTTTCTTTTTCCATTTTGTTTGTGCCGTGAATAACTACATTGTCCCGTGATAATGCAGAGTTGAGGAACGTTGGAGTGGCGAATTCCCCATCGTAGATCGCTGCCTAATGGGTGCAAGGATGATGTGTCTCTTGGCCATTCCCTTTGTACATTTTCACTTTCATTTAGATACTATTATTGTTTGTGTGATTTCTTAATTGTTAAGACATTCTTAGTTCTTTAGTTTTTTAACTTAAAAGTTTCTAAAGATATTTTTATTTCATCAAATAAATATTGAATTCAACTTACTACGTTGGTGTACTTACATTAAGCTAGGTCATACAAAATATATTAGCAACCAAGCGCCGCAGCTCTTGCTGCTTTGGCCGCAGAACTGCTGCAACTGTTCTGACCGCAATTACCGTATATTCATAATTATGAATTCCTACACTCAGTTTAACTTGAAGTCCGACCGCTGTCAAGGCTACGATCCTCCCAAAAGTGCTAAACACGCCATATTCGTGACAACAATAAGCATTGCAAGAAGCGGATCAAGCGGAACAATACACATTGCAAGAAGCGGACGGTTTTAAAGGACTGACCGTCATATACGTGCAAATAGGTATTTTGCCAAACATGCGGCACTGTCCACTGTGCCGAAATGTATTTCTGGAACGCTAGGTACAATTAATTGGTTGTAGCTGGTGGCAGAGGCGAAACTGAGGGCCACTGCGAGGGGGCAAGCGCTACCGTCTCGCTTTCTCAAGTGTCACCTGGTAAATGCTCTGGATTCAAGTAGGGGCATACAGGTCTTCGCGCGTGGCCTTTCTGGTTACTTGCAAAATGAGCATTTTGCAGCCACTGTAAGCCTATTTTCTCTCTTTTCATGCATGCTATGACGATCTCAGGAATAAGGAGGACATGATAATGCCGAGTATATCCGGTCAATGAAGAGGTGAATGCCAGGGAAGCCAACGTAGATATTGAAACACCTTGTTAAAATAAAATGGTAATAGAAAGTAATGAATATTATTAAAAATATTCGCATAATTTTTTCTTTATTTTCTGGTGGTTATTTGGAAACTACGCAAAACATTTACGACGCTTTATATATACAGTATAACTCCTAATCACCGACGGCACAATGATCCGAGTCCATTACAAAAGACAACAGCAATATCTTGGCTTATTGTGCGCCTGTGACCTATATAATGACCTAAATACCGCTAACATTGATAACAAAAACGGCCTTTTGTTCTCTGCTTTCCACGAAGAAAGAAAGAAAGGGTGTCAGTTCTATTTTACTCTCGCACCCCAGCTTTTTAAAATGGTGGATTGTCAAGGCTGAAGAAGGAGGAGCCCCCTACACAAAGTGAAAATCCGTTCGCATTCCAAGCTGTTGTCGTCTAAGATGACTTCGGCAAGTACGTCTTCCGTATCGTGGCCAAGGCTAAACAAATATTTTGATCTAGCAGAAGTTAAAAATTAAAATTTAATTTTGAGTGTCATCTCTTTTGCAAAACTGAAAATCTTAATTTGAGCGAGGTGCTCAAGTCCCCACCTAAAGAAGAAAGACAAGGAAAGCATAATTTGTTTGCTCTTTATTTTTCTGCATAAGCAAAATGTACCTTAAATTATATTTCTAATGTCAAAACAGTAAAACGATTTGTTCATGCCCAGTGTTTTAGGTCAACAGAGAGGTGAATGTAAGGGAAACCTACCTAAATATTGGGACGCCTTTTTAAACAAATTGCTATAGGAAGTAATAAATACTTATAGAAATATAAACAGGCCCTTCACTTCATTTTTATTGGTTATTCGGAAACCGCCAAAACATTTATGACGTTTTAGATACGTATATAGTACATAGTGTTTCAATCTTGTTGCTGTTTTTTGAGTAAGTATGTTCTTATTGTCTGGTAGCCGCAGGTAAAAACGACGCCAACTCGAACTGCGTCTTATCCTATAGAGACAAACAAAAAACTCAGGTTAGAAATTGACAAATATAATATACTACGAGTTTCTCAAAACGCGAGCCAAAAGGCTTATCTGAAATGAACGCATAGCTGAATAGCTACTGCTACCTAAATATTGCTTTTAAATACCGAACTGGGAAAATATTTTATAGCATTTTAAATGCACTATACGAAAAGGCCTGAAAAGATTAATTCTCTACCAGCAGAAACTGTTCTGTGGGAATCTCTATTAAGGTTCGAGGTCCCCCACAGGCTCAAGACTTGGACAGGCCCCAAGTTATACATTAGTGGGCCCACAGCGCTTAGCAGGAACCCTGGTTCCGCTTTCACATTGATTGGATTGATCTCTTGGGGACTAAAGCTTTTTGCTAGTCATATCAATTGAAAGTGCAAATGCGAGAAGTTTCCTCGATCAACTTGATTTAGACGCAGTTCCTTGAAATGATTTTTTTTATTATTCAGTAAATTTTTGCTGCACGTGAGTTTGATATTTATACGCACTTTGTTCTCTTAGTCGAGTAGATTTTACATATGCCTTACGATGTGCCACATCACGGCCCATTGGGTGCTTATGAGCAAAGTAAAGCAACACGATGTAGATGAGGTTTACGATATCAATTAAGCCAACAATGAATCGAATATTCAATCAAATAATAACTCAATAAATCAATCTCAATCTTTCATTTGCTCAAAAGTAAAGAGGACAACGCAGGAGGCGTGCACGGCTAGCAGATAGGTTCGTAACCATTAGGCAGAAGCGCCGATTAGTTAACCCCTGAGCGCACAATGAAATAGAGTGAATGAAGGAGGACGAAGTTTAGATTAGAAATAAAATTGAATATATTTACACATGAAAAAAACGATGTTACTATAGGTGCATAAGAGCATGCGAAAAACCTTTGGTGAAACCTCAAAGGTCCTGAGTGGTGTGAGGAAAAGGCGGCGCGTGCGCCGAAGGAGAGAGAAGTAAGTGCCCACAGCTGACGGAAAGAGGGAGGCATAGTGTCGTCAAGTCCGAGCATAAAAGTCTAATGGGAGACCTCTGCATTCGAAATTCGTGGAACCTAGGCCAGGTATGATCCAGCCATAGGGTTTTCGGGGGCAACGGATAGGAGGCGGATTCGTGCCACTATGCAACGATGACACAGCCGATGACAACCAAGAGACTGCCGGCGCGCATCGCAGTCTGAGGGTGGATCGCTGCGTACCAGCATCTGACGTTGCGCTGAACACCCTCCAGGGTCTCGATGTGGTGTTGCTGATTAGGGCTTCAGAAGGAGTAGGAGCATTCGAGGCACGGAAGGACCAAAGTGGTGTATGTGTTTTCAGAATATCCCGTCCAAAGCGCCACGAAAACCGGGACACGAAACCTAGAGATCTGCGAGGCCTGGCTACGATTCTTACGACATGACGACCAAAGTTAATATTTGGTGCAAGATATACGTCCAGGATGTCAAGTGTCTGAACAAAAGGCAGGATGAATCAAACAAGCGTGTAGCTCGGGGGTGCATTCGCTTGGCTAAATTAAAACTCAGTGCGGCGCGCTTGTTGTGGTTGATACTAGGAAAGTTCACAGAGAACCCCTCTGCTATACTATCTAGATGTGCCTGCAGAGTTGCGTGGTTAGTGGGAGTGCTAATGCAAATGGTTAGGGTGGTGTGATCTCCGCATTGCGTGTTCATCGCCTGACACGAGGGGGAGTGTCGCGAACTTACACATTCAATACAGTGGTGCAGGGAACAAACCCTTGGGGCACTCCCGATTAGATAGAGATGGCACTGGAAACAACGGAACCCTTAAAAGCTATTAGATGACTGCGCTTCGCAGGTAATCGTTTTTCCGCCTTTCCACTGAAAACTGTAGCTCTGATGCATCTTCATACACGGAGTTCTGTAGTGACGCGGACAGAGAAGGGTTAATGTTATAAACCAGGATGTCGTCTACATCACACTATATAAGGACGTCGTCAGGATACACATTTGAAACCATTTAATTGTAGATCTAAAGAACCTATGTAAATCTCCGAAAGAACCGGAGCTACTGCCGAACCAATACATAATTCCTATTTCTTAATAATGTTTTTATCATTTACAAACGGCTCCCCGCTGACCTGCGGTCCACTGGCACGCGGGGCTTCCCGATACGATCCTACCTCTCAGTTCGATAACAATCGTAATAACTGTGCAACCCAGCCATCTATATGCTCGTTCTGTGTCCAAGAGCAGCGAAGTGCCGGCACAGACGCGCACGAATGGATAACCACGTCGGAATAGGTAGGCACAAACAAAGACAGATCGAAAAAAAAATAGCTGTAGCGTTTGTGCGAGCTGAACGCCTCTTGTCGGTGTCCTCGAAGGTGCCCAGCGATTCATCGCCGCATACCACAAGCTTCCTTTGCGTTCAATAAAGTCGGCATGCCCATTCCTCACGTAACGATTTATTTTTTGAGCGTTCTTTGTTGGCAGTAAAAATGAGTCAATCTAGCAAAATGCCGTTGGGGGCAATCGCGACGATTTCGGTACACACACTGCCGTCCTTACAGGATATAGGTAGGGCACCGGTTTCTAGGGACGGATGCTTAGAGTGTCTGATGGCACTTGGAAGACGCCGAATAGGCGTATTCGCTCTATTCTCTTACACAGCCAAAAAGCCGTGCTCTTCGCTTGGCCTTACCGCGGAATTCGAGGTTCGCTAACCGGCCGCCATGTTGCTTTAGGGGTACTCAAATTTCACTACCTGCTTTTTGACTACGTGTGGGGTCGTCATTTTCACTCTAGGGGTCGTTATATTTGGGACAACGTTTTACCACTGCAAAGGTAGTCACATATGATTACCTTTTTTCTCAGAGTGTAGAACAAATTTCATCAAAATGAAACAATTCATATATGGTCTTTTTGTATGGACGACATCGTGTGGCGCATGGACGGGTAAGTCGTATACCGCAATTTTCGCATCAGAGACTCTGAAGCGCGATTTACAAATTGTATGACGTAAAGCAACATTTTAAACAATGACAAACATACACACATGAATATCGCTGAAGGCGACTAGCGAGTCTTTCATTTAATGTCCATATCAGTATTAAATAATTTTAAACATAGTTAGCCATATAGCGAAACCACTTACCCAATAAAACATGACTGTGTTCTTGCACATTTATAGTCAAGGAACGCATAAAAGACACACGTAGTGTCATCCTAACTCCTTGCTTCCAGCACACGCTCCATGGCTTTCACCGTGCTTTCGCTGCGAGCGCGTGAGCTTAAGGTGCACGAGACCCCTAAACGTTCTCTAAGGTAGGAAGCTCGAGCTGGACGCGGGACAACTGAATCTCTTCTCTCCTGTCCTGTTTTTTTCTTGCCAGTGTTCATAGTGGAGAAATGGTAGCAGGCGTTCGCTCTTCACAACAAGCTCAGCTGAGGCGTGGACCGGTCAGGTGTTTCTACTTCTCAAATATTGCGCAGGCAGGAGTACCATCCCAGCATGCGATCCATTTGTATAGCATGGCGTTGCACTACTGCCTTGCGCACGCGCTAAGAGCATCTGCTCTTGCGTGATAGTCTGGCATAATTACTACAGTCAGAAAAGAATGAAGAGCGGTCTACAAAACGTTAAAATGTTTTTAGAGCGCAGCTCTTTGGCGCTCGTTTCCGGCTTGAGCGGCGTCGCCGCTCAAGTCGGAAACCGGGGAGCTGTATTGCCGTCGGCGTAACCCCGCGCGTTGCCTCATGGGAATAATGCAAGTGGCGCAACCGCGCGTTGCATTGTGGAAAAATTTCACAGCTGAATTTAGAGGATATATTCCCCCGCTAAACCTAGCGGAAACATTTCTCTGCTGAATTTTGCCGAAAAAGTTTCCTGCTAAATCTAGGGAAACACTTTCCCCGCTAAACTTAGAAGAAAAATTTTGCGGTTAAATTTAGCGGGAAATTTAGCGACAATTTCCCGCTAAATGGGAGGGGAGCAGAAGAGGAGGAGGGGCATACCCTCCCCTCCGTTCCCTGCTTTTTTCCTCCTCAAGAGCTGCGCCACCCCTAGCAAAAATAACGGTTTGAAATCAATCCGGAAAGTAAAATCCGGATAATATGAAACCGGAGTCAAACCGAAGAGGCGGCTTCCGGTTTGCACAAACCCTGAAGTTTCGAATCCGGTTCAAAGTCAAACTGGAGGAATCCCGGACAGGCAAATTCCGGTTTGGTGAAACCGTGATTTTCCAAATCCGGTTTCCTGAAACCATGATTTTCCTAATCCGGTTCAAAGTCAAATTGGAGGAATTCCGGACAGACGAATTCCGGTTCGCACAAACCGTGATTTTCCTAATCCGCTTCAAAGTCAAATTGGAGGAATTCCAGACAGACCAATTCCGGTTCACACAAACCGCGATTTTCCCAATTGGTTAAAAGTCATTGTGAAAGAAATCCGGACAAACAAACTCCGGTTCGCACAAACCGTGACTTTTGGATTCCAGTTAAAACTACAATTGAAGGAATTCCAGACACACAATAAGCGGTTCGAACAAACCATCCCTTGCTAAATTTGGTTCAAAGGCAAATTGGATGAAGTCTAGACTGAAAATATCCGCTTTACACAAATCATACTTTGCCATATCTTGTTCAAAAGAAAATCGGATCAGCCGTCTGATGCCGAAGACTTTCACGCGTACGGTTGAAACATCAAGTTTCAAACAATCCATCCCGATCCCGTACGGGCTGCATCGATTAGAACTCACAGCGCCGAAGACAATGAGCTGATACGCGGCGCCAAAAAGGCGACATCACGGTGATTTTTGCGCATGTCATCGCCATCTAATTCCATCTAGTTTTTTCTATGCACTCTGCAATACTTGTTCATTATTACGCTTAAACTGCGTTTTGTTATTTTTTAATTATTTTTTAAAATATATTCTTGATAACTGTCAAATAACCTTTTTTATATAATTTTCACCACATAAAACAAACAAAAACAAAAACTAACTCGATGCCACAGCAAGATGTACGCACAATCGGAAAGTGTAATTTCAGTATCTTTGATAGCTTTCCTGCGGCCTCCCTGTTAATGCCTTCATGCTCAACATTTTATTATGGTGCACGTGCACGCAATTTCAAGGGCTTTCATCAATATAGGTATGCAATGTGAGTGTCCTCGCCAACACACTTGCTGTAGTAGAGTCAATAGTAGTCATGGTTTTTGTGACAATATAAAATTCTTTTACAAATTATGCTACACGGCCTTTTTGTTAAAGACCTCGCACCTAATTATGCTCTTCAAACAAAAACAAAAAAGTTGCTGGCCGGCATCGGTATTTTGCTGTCTTTGATGACCAGTATTTACATGGGGAAGTTCAGTGACTGGCCGGCATCGGCGCTTTGCTGTTTTGGCTGGCGAGCCCCGTCATGGAAGTTGCGTTTACTGACCGGCATCGTTTTATTTTTCTGCCTTTTTCACTATGCAGTCAAGTCATTGAAATTCTGACGAACTGCGGCATTTCATGAATAGCGAGCGGAAATGTTTGCGTTGATCAATCCTTCGTAAATGACTGCCGACGCTGGCGTATTTGATCCCAGCATGGCGAGGCTGACGTGTTTTTATCACGAAAACGCGAGAAAAAACAATGCGGTGAAGAAAATTTGCAGTCCAGGATTTGAGAATCTGACTGCCTACACCACGAAAAATAATTTTTACAATGCCAAACAATACTTTTTTAGGAAGCTAGTTTAATCCGGCGGTATACGCACGTGTTTGGCTCTGATAAAAAATAAAAAAACGATATAGCGGAGCCTAAAAATAAAAACAAACAAACAAAAAACATGTGGCATGATTGAGCACGCGCCTTGAGTTACAAATACAATAATAAACATTACTTTCTAGAAACTAGAAAAGTAAGAGATGTGTTTATTGCTTATGACGCTACGATAGTGTGAAATTGAGTGTGAAAATGTACTATTTCAGGCAGGAATCGACTGTTTTCTGTGGTAGTTACGATCATATAACAGAAATATTTCAAATGTTCACATAGTCAAACAATATATGTCTCTTTGAAAGCTTATATTATACGATATACCGTACCAGAGGAACGCGAACATAAGAACGTTTTTTTTAACGCAAAAAGCGAGAAGCAGCAATGCGTTGTGGATGTTCACACTGCCCTTGACGCTACGAAAAATAAATGTTACAACTCCGAATGATACCATTTCTGAAAGCTAGTTTAATTATCCGTGCTGTACTTGGATCTCGGGCATAAAAGCGTGTATAGGCCTAATAAAAAAGTAAAACTGACGCGGCACGCGGGGGATAGCACTGATCTACCAGAATAAAAATTAAATACAACTTTCCGGAAGTCAGAAAATTAAGAGATGTGCCTGATACGTAGACTATGAGCTCAGCTAAATTACTTTTTTGAAATGGCAGTATTTTTGTTTCAATAGTGGGTGAAGATGACCGCTTTCAGAAAAACCTCGGCTGCATCACTGTGTCAGTTTTACCACTTTCACAGTTTCCCATTTTGCTCGCAATATGCTCATTATTTCATTTCATTTCATTTATTTTCACCTTAAGGGCCCGGTTAGGGCATTACATAAGGGGGTATATACATGTTATACAAACAAGAAAAGGAAGAAACACAAGCTAATTAATACCTCCAGGTCAAGCTCATTAATCGTACATACTGGCAAAAAATACTAATAACACGAAAAATGGATCCGTAAGCTTGATAGAAATACTTCTAGGTCCACGATGGTGACGATGGAGGATAGTAGGCTGTTCCAGTCGGAGATGGCTTGAGGAAGGAAAGACTGATTGAGTGCGTTTGTGGAACCGGAAACACGTTTGATTGTGCAGGAGTTGTTAAGACAAGAAGATGTTCTGTCAGGAGGTGATAACAAAGAGTTTTTGAGGTCGGGGCAATGATAGTAGACATTATGAAGAAGACAGAGGCGAGAGAGTTTTCTGCGGAGCTGCAAAGAAGACAGGGTTAGCTGACTTTTTAACGCGGATACACTGACAGAAAAATCGTAAGTGGACAGGATAAAACGAGCGGCTCGGTTTTGCACTGCTTCCAGGTGGTTGATGAGGTAGGCCTGATGGGGACTCCAGATGGAAGCTGCATATTCTAATTTTTGGTTTGATGAACGTGTCGTACGCCATTTTGCGGACGAGTGGAGGAGCACTGCGCAGGTTACGTCGGATGAAGCCCAGAGTTCTCGATGAGTCAGCATGTATGACTTCAATGTGGTTATTCCATGAGAGGTCTGATGTTAGTCTTACACCAAGATATTTGTACATTGAAACGGTTTCGATTAGGTCAGAGTCGAGAAAGTACTGATGATCTAGGATAGATTTCTTTCTGGTGAAGCGGACTAATTTACATTTGGATTTGTTTAGTGACATCAACCAGGTGTTGCACCATTGGTTAATTTTTAGAAGGTCATCTTGCAGCTGGTTGTGATCATGCACACACGTTACTTTGTTATAGACTACGCAGTCATCTGCGAAAAGGCGTATTTTAGAGGAAATTGTGGAAGGAAGGTCATTGATAAGTATTAAAAAAAGCAGAGGATCGAGAGACGGACCCTTGCGGAACGCCAGAGGAGACATTTGTTAAAGTGGACTCGTGATCATTGATGACCGTGAACTGTACGCGGGAGGAAAGGAAGTCGCGTATCTATGCAAACACTAAAGAATCAAGGTGAAGAGAGGACAACTTGGAAAGGAGACGTTGGTGGGGGACACAGTCGAAAGCTTTGGAGAAATCAAGAAAGACGGCGTCTGTCTGAGCATGACACTCGAGGTTAGTGTGTAGATCATGAATGAAGTCACAGAACTGCTTCTCACAGGATAGTCCTTTTTGGAATCCATGTTGATGCATAAAAAAACATTTTTTTGTTGTTAAGTGAGTCATGATGTGAGAGTAAAGTATGTGCTCAAGTAGTTTGGATGAGACAGATGTTAGAGATTTAAACAGAGAGATTCCCTGTTTAAAAACTGGGACAACCTTGTCATTTTCCAGTCTGAAAGAAGGAGGCTTTCAGATAAGGACTGATAATATATGAGCGACAAAAATTCACTAGAAATAATGCTGGTATTTTTAAGAATTTTCGAATTTATTTTGTCAGGACCAGCGGACGATGTGAGTTTTAATTTTTCTATTAGGTTTACGATACCAGCAGGGTCTATACTGATTGGGGGCATTCGCTCGTAAAGCTCTTCAGTGAGAGTAGGGATAGTGGCTAAGCACTCTATAGTGAAAATTGAGGAACAGTAGTCGTTTAGTACTTTCGGGTACTCGCTCTCAGGGATGAGGTCGCCATTTTCACGGGTAAGATGCACGATAGGGTTAGTAGTTTTTGGTGATACTAAGTTCCAGAACTTCCTTGGGTTAGTCCGCAGGATGGTCGGTAAGTCATGGAAGAAGAATTTATTTTTGACAGCTTAAGGCTCCTGGTGTACTCTCTGAGGCAAGAATTGTAAGCCTCCCAAACTTCGGTCGAGTCGACACGTTTGGCCTTCGCAAAGGGTCTCTTTTTGCTATTTCGCAATGAAAGCAAAGTTTTTGTAAGCCATGGGTTAGTCGAATCTGTACGAATACGGATTGTAGGAACAAATATTTTCACAAGTTCATTCATTTTTGTTTTAAATAGCACCCAGTTCTCCTCAACCGATCTAAGGTAAAAATTATCAACGTAAGAGTAAAAAAAAGCTGTCAACTCTCGGTTTATTGATACATAATCTGCCTTATTATAATCCTGAATGATCTTAGAAGTAGGATGATTTACGATAACGGGAAGTGATAAGGTAATATGCAGTAGCCTGTGGTCGCTTAGCCCTTCGCAGTAGTGAATATATTTTACGATGTCTGGTGATGTGGTCAGTATCAAGTCTAGGATATTATCTGCACGGTTTGGTTGATCAACTAACTGTGTGAAGTTTAAAGTGAGACACATTTCCAGGAATTGCTTAGATGCTGCTGTACCTCCAGAGGATTACTTTGACCAGTCAATGAAAGGAAAATTAAAGTCGCCAAATAACAGCATGTCGGCTTTAGGAAAACGACCTTTCATATCAACGAGAAGAGGGCTCAAATCGGTATGGAAGGATGAAGCACAGTCAGGTGGCTTATAGCACACTCCTATAATAATCTTACTCGAGGGAGCACAGACGCATATGCAAGTAAATTCCAAGCTGTTGTTCAATACACACACGCCAAAAGGAGATATGTGCCTTTTTATCGCAATGAGCACACCACCACCCCTCTGTCCACTCCGGTCATGCCGAAACACGTTATAGTTAAAATTAATAGGAAAGATTTCTTTGTCTTCAATATCGGGTTTTAACCACGTTTCCGTGAGAATGACTCTGTCTGATGCGCTATCCTCGAGTACGTGTTGAAGCTCGGCTCGTTTTGGCATGACACTGCGAATGTTTGTGAAGAGGACAGAAACATTTTGGTTTTTTACGCGTGTTGCAGCTTGATGTGATGACAGTAACGTTTTGGTTTTGTTTTTATTCCGCCGAGCTAGTTAGGAGAGTTCGATGACAGATTGAGACTCAGGGTTAAATACGAATCGTTTGTTGTTAATATGCAATTTGTTGAAACGTACTTTAAACGGTACGTTTAAGTCTTTTCCGTACTGAAAAAGGTTGCTTCGAGCAAGTCGCACAGACTCGAAAAAATCTTCACGCACAGCGTAAGGGGTATCTTTTAGCATGAAACCAGAGGACAAAATGTTTTCTTTATCTTTAAATCGGGCAAACTTGACAATGATTGGTCTAGTTTTCTTGGAATTCAATTTTCCCAGCCGGTGTGATCTTTCAAGATTTGAAGGGTCGAGCGCAAAGCCCAAGTTCTGCGCGCAAAACTGGATGATTCTTTCTACCGATTGCCCCCACGTTTCGGCTTGGTTATCAGGGCCACCAAAAAACAACAGATTTGACCTTGTAAGTCGATTTTCATTGTCTTCACACTGTTTCTGGATGTTCTCCAGCTCGACAGACAAGCCTTGGGAAGGCTGAAGCGTAGTTTCCGATGCAGTGTCGGTCGCAGCCAACTTAGCTTCAACAGCACTTATCCTAGAGAACAGTTGTTGAACTGATATATCGGTAGCTCTTTGTCCTTTCTCTTGAGACACAACCTTCGCTAACATGTCTGTCTGTCTAGCCTCGATCCTCTGCACAGCAGCTAGAATAATCGCTATGTGGGTGCTGTCGGTATGAGGTCCTGGGTTATCTACGTGGTCAATGGCGGTATCAGGGCCCGGATTCATTTCGACATCTCCCGACATTAATAAGAGGAGCTGAGAGACCGAAAAAACGTACGAGTACTGGAAACAGTAATAAAATAAAATAAGAAACAGGAAACAGTAACAGTAATATTACATTGTTTTCTTCGTTGACAGGACTTGCTCTGTTTGTCTACTACAGGGCGTTTTCAGATAAGTTCGGCCGACCATGTCCGGTGACCATTTATAAACTTTGCAAAAAAAAATATATTTTGTAGACTCAATGCCCATCAGAACAAAACCGAAACTTGTTTTGCGAAAAACATTTTTGTCTTTGCGGAAAAAAATTAGAAGCACACGCTTAGAGCGAAGCGCTTCCCGCGAATTGTGCAAAGTTGGCATTTTGGGCACCTCTCCCAAAATATGTGTCATGGCTACGGGTTCAGAAATATTTATTAACAAACTATGTATTGGGAGGATTGACTCAAAAGATTTATCATTAAGTATCGACGTTGCTAATTTCTAGAAAAAAAATCGCAAACATGGCACATTCTGCAAAAATACTTACATTTAATTAATATTTTTTCCCGCATCTATAAACACCAGAACTTTCAAACTTTGCCAGCGTGTTATCCTGTATTTTGTTAATATTGGCGCATAATATGGTTGTCCTGGGAAGCGATATAAATTTATGAGAAATGCTCAAATGTGGTCATTTTAATAATTAAAAGTTATTTGAAACTCAATTAAACAAAACGGCCATCTTCAATTTTTTTAAACTCTCCCACATTAAGGCCAATGATAGGTACTAACAGAATCTGCAAAAACATGTTGCATTATGTTTGTGTATTTGAAGTTATAAAGCGAGAAATATGACCAAATCGAGGCTACCGCAGCACCGTGAATGGGGCGTGTATATACCCATAGGTGACGAATTCATTAATTTTACGAAGTGTAATAATGCTCGAGGGTGGTTAAAAGGAAACAAGTTGACGGCACAGAGGCGGACGGTGGTTTTAAAGTGAAAATTATTACTGCTTTTATGTATAAGAGTCGCAGAAAATCCGTGCTGTCCGGGGCGATCAAGAGGCTCTCTCATGTCGCATGCTTCGCAGGGCCTGTTTCCAAAAGCCGGCATGTAAGGTTTCTGTGTACGCCACATAAAAGAAACGACCGAAGCGGCTCCGCTTATTTATCTCAGACGTCGAGGCATCCTAGCGCGCTCCACCTGGCTCTCCGGCGCGCGTTGGTGTAAACAGCGGGGCGCGCCAACCGAGGGTCAGGTTTCTTCCCTCTGTGCGCAGTCGCCTTCAGCCGTTTCACACCACGGAGTTAGACTGCGTTTTTTAAAAGGTACCCGCAGGACGGAAAGAAAAAGTTGAATACTGAAGGGTACCCGGTGTGTAATTGTTTTTTTTTTTATATATATAATTCTTTGTCACCAGATTTTTATGATGTTTGTTGTAGCCGCTTTGCACGACACTGCTCACAGACGCTGGTGGAAGCGAGTCTCATTTTCGAAGTGGCTTCTTTGTTGACGCTCCCGTTCTTGATACCAGCAATTCGTGCCGCTGTGGGTTGATGCGTGTGCACTGCCAGAAGTGCCAGGATTGAATTCCAGGCACGGGCCGGACGGAATCCCAGTCTCTCAATTTCATTTTCCTGAACACCTGAACGTCAGGCCTTGGCAGGTGAATTAGTGCAACATTCGGTAATTTTGTCTTGAGGATGTCCACCATATCTGACGCACACTTAATAGCTGATGTGGCAGGCCCTCGGAGATTGAAAAGAGTTGCATGGTGTTTGACAAGCCCTCCAATCCCATCGCAGGCGTTCTTGCCATGCCCAGTGGCTGAAAATAGCCATTTGACCGACAGGTACTTGGTTTTCGTGAGCTCATGAAGTTGATACCGGTTCTTAAAATGACTTGCCGCACCGTCACTGACGTAGGTCACATGCGCGTACAGCGGAGCAACGTCCTCAAGCCACTCGTGAATTTTCGCAACGGCGTAGCATGCATGGGCGGAATCGTGGCTGGTGTCATCACTGATGAGGGCGCAGCTACGCGTGCCTTTTCTAGTTGTCACCACGCATGTGAAGATCGAAATTTGCGTCTTTTGCCAGTTAAATGACTGAACTTCTTCAGGCAGTACAACTGTCCAGTTTTCTGCGAAATCAAAATGGAGAAGGACATTACCTTTCTCTAGGAATTGTTTTGCTTCACTTATCGTTTTGCCCTGCTCGCGTCGAATGTATTCATGCTGCACCCATTTTCTCAAGCACCCTCGAAGATGTTCCACAAACGTAACGGGACTCACTTCTTTTCTTCTCAGCTCTCCTTTCTCCCAGGCTGCGTACAACACTTCATCATCATCTGGAACTCCCAGACCAGGCGCAATCAGAGTTTCAACTGTTGAGCATGAGCTGCACTGGCCGAGAAAACACTTTGTAGATGGAGGGTCGCATATCGCCAGTTCACGAATATCTTCAGCACTTCTTATTATTCCAGTGGATTTTTCTAAGGCACAAACACTTAGTTTGATGTTAGCGCAGTACGTACACACGCAAACTTCGTGCCAAGATGTATACTGCAGCCACTTTGGCCTCAATGAGTAGAACTTGGTGAGCCCAATGGCCGTGTCAGGGTGAGCCGCCTTAAACAACCGGAAAGTTTCACGAATAGACCTTGTCATAAAACGTTTTGACACATATTCTTTTTGTCCCTTTGAAATGATGCTAATAACATCCTTCTTATTCGGGCTTTGTTGGGAGCAGTTGAGTTCATCTTTAGTGTAGTAATTCAGTGCCGCCTGAACGTCCTCTTGGCTCAGCCTCATTCTTGTGTAGGGGTCAGGCATTGACCACACTCCGAGTGTCTCTTGGTTCTTCCCTGCTTTTTGGATCAGGTGACGAGTTGCTGAGGGAATCATCTTTTGAATCTGTTGCTTGGAGAGATTCCTCGGGAGCAAGGTCAGGAGACGGCATCGTTCTTGGTACGAATCAGAAGAATCGAACGCGTATCTCAGGTTGCTGAACAACTCCGGACAGATGTTGCAGCTTTGTTCCGAGGCTCCAGGCTCATCCGTGACTCCATATGCTGCAGTAAGGCTTGAGGAAATTTTCTTAACGAGAACGCTCTCGATCTCCCTCTTCGTCCGCTTTGCCTAAGGCTTCCGACAATGTGATTTCAACTCAGTCCGAGCTTTCAAAGGTGATATTTCTGTTGACTGAATGAATCTGTTGAGATCCTCGACGGCTGCTTCCTCAGGAAGAAATCTTTCGTCAGGCTCAGATGTCTCTGGAGATCCTTTGGCGAGTTTCTTGAAGCGGTTGAAGCAGTTCTGACACAAAACGTCGGCATCTCGGATGGAGTGAGCTTTTCTGGCATATGCTTCTTCAACAAAGCGATGTCCAAATCCTTCACATATCGAAAGTTTCTTTGATATTCGATTTTTTTCTTGTGCCTGTCGAGATAGTCAGCGCAGAACACTCGCTTTAAGCTGTACGATTCAGCCATCAAAACGCGGGAGCACTATGCGTGTCAACACGGACGATGCTCACGAAGCGTCCGCCGGATGGTCCTCGAGAAAGGCAAGTGAAAGTGAACGCTATCTCTGGGGTCACTGATCTCACTTTCAAATATCCGCTACACTTTTCTCCAGTGTTTATCTTCTCTTCGCGGTCCACCACGGTGGCGGCTCCAATGCTGTAAAGAGGCGCCGGTTTTCGCCACGCCATATCATGTTACCGCCAGGCAAAAGGCTAAGATAAACATCTGTTAAGCGGAGCCGCCTTCCTATACGTGGTGTACACATAGACCCTACACGCCGTGAGGACAGAACGAGCGGGTTGGTAGGGATAATTAAACTTCAGGAAGAAAACGAGAAGGGACGGACAAACACAAACTGAAAACAGGCTCTGCGAAGCATGCGACATGAGAGTGCCTCTCGATCGCTCCGGACCGCGCGCATATTCTGCGACTCTCATATAAAAAACGCACGAAGAATTCTCCCTTTAAAACGATCGTCCGCCTTTGTGCCGTCAATTTCTTTTTTTACCACCCTTGAGCATTTTTACACTTTGTAAAATTAATGAATTCGTCACCTATGGATAGCCCCGTTCACTGTGCTGCGGCAGCCTCAATTTGGTCATATTTCTAGCTTTATAACTTCAAATACACAAAACTAATGCAACATGTTTTTGCAGTTTCTGTTAGTACCTATCATTGGCCTTAATGTGGGAGAGTTAAAAAAAATTGAAGATGGCCTTTTTTTTAATTGAGTTTCAAAATAACTCGTAATTATTAAAATGATCCAATTTAAGCGTTTCTCATAAATTTATTTCGCTGCCGAAGACAACCATATTTAGCATTAATATTAACAAGATACAAGATAACACGTTGGCTAAGTTTGAAAGTTTTGGTATTAATAGATGCGGAGAAAAAAATTAATAAAATGTAAGTATTTTTGCGGAATGTGCCATGTTTGTGATTTTTTTTCTAGGAATTCGCAACATCGATATTCAATGATAAATATTTTTAGTCAATTTTCTTTATACATAGTTCGTGAGTAAATATTTCTGAACCTGTAGCCATGACACATTTTTTGGGAGAGGTCCCCCAAATGCAACTTCGTTAAATTCGCGGGAAGCGCTTGGCACTGAGTGTGGGCTTCTCAATTTTTTCCGCAAAGACAAACATTTTTTTCGCAAAACAAGTTTCGGTTTTTTACTGATTGGCATTGAGTCTACAAAATATATTTTTTTTTCGTAAAATTTAAAAATGGTCACCGGACATGGTCGGCCGAACTTATCTGAAAAACACCCTACACTGACCCACATATTAGCATGGATGGAGTGAATTATTGCGGCAAAACAATACGGCCACGGTTTGTGCATTGCAACAATTCAAACCTGGGCTCGCACTTTTTATTTTCACATTCTGCGTGATTGTTACCCTAAAGCACGGTGCCGACGACTGCAAAAACTCGAAAATATTTAAAATAATAACTAATTAAAAAAGGTGAGAAAAATATTTAAAATAATAAAATCTAAAACAAAAAGGTGAGACAAATATTTAAAATAAGAAAAACTAAAACAAAAAAATAAGAAAAAACAATTGTGCTAACCGCGATTCGAACCTACAGCCACAGGCTCAGCAGGACGACGCGTTAACCCACTGGACTACATTCTTTTTTCTTTATTGCCTGAATTTGCACAAGCGACAGATGACATATGACTAAAAAGTTAAAACAAAGCCAAAGCCACAGTGGCTAATTTACACAAGAGAACTGCGACAAGAACAGAGGGATCCCAGGTAGCACCGAGTTCTGGGCCGAAACTTGGCTTTTGTCTGGGAGTTTAGGGCATTGAAAAGCCCGAAGAAGCCAAAGTAGAGCCAAACCTGACCTCCCTTGGCAACAGTCTGGGTATTTTGGCCCTAATTCGACAAACAAGTGCCAAACTTAGGCTTCACTGCCTGGTAGTTCGGCTGTCATCTGGCATCTTTGGGCCTAAATCGCCTAACAAATGCCAGAGTTAGGCTTACTGCCCAGTAGTTCGGCAGATATTTGGCATTTTTGGGCCAAAATCGCCAAACTAATGCCAAAGTTAGGCTTCACTTTTTGATAGTTCGGCTGTCATCTGGCACCTTCGGGTCAAAATCGCCACAGATGTGCCAGAGTTAGGCTTACTACCTTGTAGTTTGGTTGACATCTGGCATCTTTGGGCCCAAGTCGCCAAACAAGAGCCAAAGTTAGGCTTCCCTTCCCGATAGTTCGGCTGTCATCTGGCAGCTACGGGCCAAAGTCGCCAAACAAGTGCCAAAGTTAGGCTTCGCTTCCCGATAGTTCGGCTGTTATCTGGCTGCTACGGGCCAAAGGCGCCAAAGAAGTGCCAAAGTTAGGCTTCGCTTCTCAATAGTTCGGCTGTCATCTGGCAGCTACAGGCCAAAGTCGCCAAACAAGTGCCAAAGCTAGGCTTCGCTTCCCGATAGTTCGGTTGTCATCTGGCAGCTACGGGCCAAAGTTGCCAAACAAGTGCCAGAACTAGGCTAGAACACCTCATCAGCCGAACTCCAGAACTTGGAGTTCGGCTGATGAGGTGTTTGATGTACGCGGGTGGTCTTCATCTTAATTAAATAGAAATCAAGTTTTATTCGGCTGGCCACTTTATCTTATTTTGAGTGTCTCTTGATTTCTCAAGTCCAAAGGTTGCGCCGCACCCGCATCACACTTGGGGAATTAAAATGGAATCCCGGAACTAGTAGTCTTTTAGCGTGTTGGTACTTTTTAAACATATAGAAAGTGGAGACACATAAGGGACGATACAGACAGGACAGTCTTTCAACTTCAACAACATTTACTTTCGGCTTCAAGCTCAAAGCCCGCCCGCTCCGTGGGAGTGCGGGAAGGGGAAATCTTGGGGGAAGGAGAGGAAGCGAAAATGTGTACGCGATCCCCCTGTCCTGCGGGGCCAGGTTACATCGGGGCAAACGGGGCGATGCCTCAACGACCGACTCCGAGAACATCAAATGGACTCCGAAATAGCCGCTTCGGATTCTCAGCACCCGATCGTCATTCACGGGAGAAAATGTCTCGGCTGCGATCCTAATTTCGCCGGCACGACAGCCATGGGAGGCCAGTTGCGAGCGAGTCGGGAGAGAAATAATTGAGGCCTATCGGATGGCGACAAGTCCGCAAAACATAAGCACCCCTCCATTTCGCTCTCAAGAAAGGAGATTATCTTTCTGAGGCCCACAATGGAAGCCGAACGCTGACAGACTAGGCAAGGCTACAAGGTCACCGGCAGAAGCGGCCTTTCCTTTCATTCCGTTCCATTTCATTCCAGAGAAGGGCTGGCATTCCCCCGTCCCTTATTTCCCTCCTGTTGAACAGCTCGGGATACACTCTTTCCCCTGTAGCTTTGGCTGTAGAGTAGGCTTTTTTTTCCTTTTTTTTTAAGTTGTCCTTGTTTTTTTTTTTTTCTTTTTTTTTACTCTAAAGCGTGGAAAATGCGGAGAGAGCTTAGCTGCGTTGTTGATGCCCCTTCGACCTCGCCTTTTGCAAATCCTCCCCACCTGCTTTTGTGTCTTCGTGTTGCTGTCAGCGAACGCGACAGCCGCTTTAAGCAAATCAAAAGGGTGGAGCGAAACGCGTGACCTCTCTGTCTAGGACGCGTAGGACAAAAACGTTTGGACGAAAATCTTTTCACGTGACTCTCTCTGTCACGCTGATGGGATCTCTGGGGATGTTGGTTTCGCCGTTTGCCTAGTTATAGAAATAAGCGGGCCACGTAGGTCCGGTTTTCCGAAATGGGCTCTTCAGTGTTCTGTTGCTTTCGTGCGTTGCAGACGCGGCCGTGCTTTTCGTCAATAAACGGCCGGAATACGTCCCATGCCAATTTTTTGGTGACAGCCGTTTTTTTTCACCGGAGTTCGTGGAATTCTTGTGATGTGTTTGTTGGACACGCTTCGACAAAGACTGCTCTCCGCCGACGACGAGACGTCAGTGGATGTGCGCAACGTTCTTTCTCGAGTGTGTTTGTGGGGTGCCTGTGTTGGATTATGCATCTATCAAGGATTACGTGATATCGCTCTTTTATTAGTAAGTACACTGCAAGCATGCTTTCCTCTCAATCTCCGCGGTTTTTTGTGTGATGAGTTGTGCTTGGCATGAGGACAGTGTTAATTCTATTTTATAATTTGCGTTTTGTTTTACAGAAAAGTGTGACCTTTGTAAATATGTCGAGAATACACTGTGTGTAATGATAGTTGTTTAATAAACTTCTGGAGCGATCGAAAACATTTTGTTTTGTCCGTATATGTATTTAAATTCTACACAATGATATGCAACGTCGTACACAACACAGACTTGCACGACGTTCGGCCAATACCGAGCAGACGCATCGCAGAGTATTTGCACAATATTGCGCGAACACTTGGCCGGGGCAAAACAGGCTGTACGGCACTGCCTGCCGGATATCAAACGGTGGTGCAAAACTGGAC
>JABSTQ010009990.1:0-35000 GCA_013358835.2 Ixodes persulcatus
GGAAAGGCCGATACAATCTTTTTTCGCATTTCCCCGCTCGCTGTCAACAATGAGGGGGTTCACTTCAACCAGCAAAGTATGGCTGCCGATGCCTGTTTACTGAGCAGTCGGGCCTGTCGCCATCCCACTCGCTGGCTTGGCGGGCGATAATATCAGGCACAATGAGGCACACCGACAGAGAGCAGAACCCCCAAATACTCGAGCCCCGCCTAAATACAATAGAGCGTAAACACTGTCGCCGTGTTAACCTAGGAAAGGTTAACATGGTGATAGTGTTTACGTTTTAGGTAAGGAAAAGCATGGCGTGTGGTATGAGCCGGATCCTTACACGAGGTGCAAGGTGAGCCCTGAGAGCCTGTCTGCTGCCCTAGAGTACTTCACGTAAGACGAGCTACAATGTTCGTGCCAAGGTCCCAACCAAAAGGACGTGATCTCTGTCATGCTCGACGGGGAGAAAACATTCGTGCCAAAGCACTTCCTGACACGCTCAATCCGAGAGGTCTTTCGTGTATACAAAGACAAGCATCCTGATTCCGGCGTTGGGCTAATGAAATTTTATTCCTTGCGCCCTAGATGGGTCAAATGTGTTCCACACCAGGAAGTGTGCGTTTGTGTGCGCTGCGCCAATTATTAACTTTGCATTGCCGCTGTGAAGAACGTTACAGGTTCAACATTCAACACTGGTGAAATGAACTCAGCATTTCTGTGCGACCCACTAACAAGTCTGTGTATTTAAGGAGACTGTGATCGCTGCCCAAAAGGCCAGTCTCTTACACTCGAGGAACTTCATATCCCAGAGGATGAAGAGACTGTGCTTACAACATGGAAGTCCGGCGACATTGTTAAAAAAAAATGGAATTAGAGACTTTCTTAAAAGTCGTTAAGTAACGGTTGAAAGTTGGATATTTCACAACCCTATCTGACAAACGCAAAATAAAGCGATTTACGATGAAAAGCTGCTGCATGCAACGCGGGAGCATGGTCTTTCATTTTGACCTTGCATAAAACTGGACATTGTGCTTCCTGACAAAGTTAAAGCATAACACTGAAGAAAAGAAAGGTTACGATATTTACATGAGTAGTGAAGACAAGAAAATCTACAAGCAGCGTTGCTATTATCAGTGAGGACCTGTGAGACTACGTCGCTCTCACGTGCTTGGATCTAGAGAATGTGAAAGGGTGGGTTGAAGACAATGTTGCGGTATACTCGCATGTGACGTACGTAAGTGACGGGGCCGCCAGTCATTTTAAGAATCGCTACCAGCTTCCCCAGTTTGCACAGAATGATTGCTCACAAGCCCAGTGGTTATTTTCTGCATCTGGACATGGGAAAATGCATGCGACGGAGTTGGCGTACTCGTGAAGCACCAGGCGCCGCTGAACCTGAGAGAATGTTCAATAAATGCAATTCAGACGGCCAGGACAATGGTGAGCGTTCCATTTGAGAAACTAGGTGCATCTTGCGTATCTGGACGGAGATTAGCTTGTTCGGTATCGCCAACAAAAAAAAAGAAGAGTAGCTGACAGTGCGCGTTTTTCCTGGCATTCAGTCTTGGCACGCATGGTGGCTGTGCAAGTCATCAACAGAAGGAACCTGTGACATATACGTAGCACGGACAGTTGGATCTGGTTAGAAGAAACTTCATTAAATGGGTACATCGAGGAAAGCCTTAGTGTAAAGTGCCGAATTTGATGCCCCAAGGACTGCTCACTTTGAATGCAGGGACATCTTATTTATCACAGTTTTCTTTGCGGGGTATTTAACCTACTGTTTTACTTGGTGATAGCCTAAAATCTTTATCTGATCGCCATATGAGAATCACGAAACATTATCCTCGAGCAGGGTAAAATATCTCGGCTTGCCACAATCCATTCGTTCACCGACAGTATTGAAGCTCTTACAGTCCGGCGCGGTGGCACCGCTCACCTGAAGTGGTTTGTCCCCGGAAATACCTAACTAACCTAAACAATTTTAGTATTCTATCTTTATTTTTGTGTATGGAAGTAAAGTTCTTTCTTTTATCATAAATATAAATTATACCGAAAAGTAAAACTTCACACTGCATCATCTTTTCTCAAATCACTAATCTCTAATATGATACCTCTTTGTACGCTGTATGTAAAATACTGTATATAGTTTCTCCTCACTTTTAGTGTGTGACCGATTGCTCTAGTTGTCAATGGCCTCATCTGAATAAAAATATATGAAAGATGTGTGTTAGTTTCCTGAAACTGGAACTCAGAGTCACTTCTTGTATACGGCACTGCTAAGTGTAGGCTTTGAAAAAGGACCCTACTTTGGGAAGTTGTGTCTTCTTTCTCAATAAAATAATGCAACATGTTTTTAATAGAAATGGATGCCGATATAGGCAACCTGCAATGCAGTTTGGCGCTACACGTTGCGCCATCTAGCGGCTGCAAAATAAAGAAACTGGGCAGGACAGGCCTGCGCGGGTCGCGGGGGCTGCTGGCGGGCGCATCCAGAAACCACGTGTGAATGTTGCATTTCGGATCGGCGTAAGCTTTTTTGGAACCGTTTTTCGTAAAAGTAAGTCCCAACTTCACGTCTCTATGACCTCACCGGGTTCCTGTAACATCTCGCCTACTTCTAGAGTTCCCCCAAAAAATAAACGTTGCTACTGCTGCGTGAAAGACGGCCACAGTCGCGAAGGTGACCGAAGCGTCAAACTTTACCGCTTCCCTTCGAGATCTTGGGAAGCGACGCGGCGACAGACTAGGATTACTGCAGTGCGACGCATCACGTAAGTGAATTTTATATTAATTGTTGAAGTGAACGAAAATAGATGTGGAGGTTTCGAAAGTGGTCTGACGAACTCGTTTTGCAGACTAGTCGGCAAAATAACATATATATTGTTTTACGAGTCACTTGGACAGCCACATAGAGAAATATGGTAGGAACAGTCAAGCCGATTGTTGCTTCGCCTGGCCTGCCTGGCTTCGCTGTGACGTCGAGAATCAGGCGATCAGGTCTTCAAGCGAGAGGTCCGTCGGCCCGTTCCGGCATTCGTAGTTGTACCCGTGCATAGCCGTTCGGCACGCGCGGTCGCAACCAAACCTGCGAAATTTCATATAATGGATTTTCTTAGCACAAAGTTTTGTTTGTTTCGTCAACCAAATTTAACGCTGAGTTTGGTAACAAATGTGACGGCGTGCAGAAAACAGGATGCAATAGTTTTTCTTTGGAAAAAGCTCATGCGAAGCGTAAATATCCTCACACGTACACTTTGTCGCCTGCCGCCTTTTTACAGAGGCTTGTGTGCTGTTCTCTAGCATGCAAAGTTTGGTTCTAATTGCCCACATTTTATTCTAGTGTGTGGGGCGTCGGGAGAAGAAGAGGACGGCCGAGCGAGGCGCGAGTGGGGGCCAGCCGGTGAAGAAAGAGGAAGAGCGTGCTGTACAAGGCTGGGGCCGGGCAGGATCCGTTCTGGCTGGTCTGGCCCATGGCGAACCCCGAATTCCACCAGCGAGGTTCGGATCAGGACCGGTGGAAGCGGCGAACTCTGACCCATGACTACGCATCCCGGAGTGGTTCCGCAGCGAGACTCCTGTGATAGCTCGGAACAGCTAGCTTACACAGCACTGGCTTAGGAAGGACGATCCGCAGGCCTGGACACAGACTGTGAGCTCTGAACGATGGGCGACAACTAGGGTCGGCGGGTCCGGACTGCCGGCTCTCGAAGACGGGCAACCAGGATGTACAATAAACCCATTCGCTGCCTTCTCGTTATGTTGTGTCTCTTCCTGGGAGACGAGCAAAGCACAGACCGATCGGGCGGCCACAAGTAGTGAAGACAGCTCAAACTGGTGTCCAAATGACGACTCTAGAATATTTCTAAACACTTGGACCTATTAAGGCTCCTGATGGTCTTAAAAAACCGCATAAAAGAACCAGGGACATGGCACGCAGGTGCACACGGGGACTGCTGAAATCGGAGTCGCCGCCGCTCGCAACGGCCCGACGGGCAGACTGGCCGCCCCATTAACAGAGACGCCTCCGTTTGTGGCGCTGAATGCAGTACTCTCGTGGCGCCGCCTGGCCATTGCCGGCTGCCTATAGAGTATGACAGGGTACCCAAATTTGAAAAAATTTGAAGGTGGTGTTTTTTTTTTATTTGTATTGGAATTTTTCGTTGTTTGATTTTTTTTTCCCCATGTTTGCCTAAATATATCCCGACATTGTATCACTCAGATACCTTATTTATTTTTTAAATAATAGCCATATATAAGTAAAATACTACCTGCAAATTATATGATAATGATTAAATTATTTCATGAGATACAGTCCTCCAAATTTTGCCATTTTTCGTTCGAGCAGGCATGTTTGGCAATTTTTAGAAAAATAAATAAAACTTAAATAAATATTATTACTTTATATTACAAGCAAGCTGTACCTATAGTTTGTTTTTAAAAAGTATTAGAATTCTCCTAACTTTATCCTTTTAGTTATTCACTTTCAAACGTGCCCCCTCCATCAGTGCACGTTAATGCAACTGTCACCTCTTCATGCCTTACAATTTTTGCTGTCCCCAAATTTTTTTTTCTGGTCAAAACTAAGTGTGGATTCGTTTATACCAGACACTAGACAATGACATATAAAAACATCAGTTGATTTAAAAATGTCGACCAGCCACCCTTTGGTCGATCTTATCTGAAATCACCCTTACACAAGGGGACACATGGTCTGGCTGTGACATGCTTAGCATAAGCGGAGCTCTCATTGTTTAAAGACACACTTTGAAATGAGGAAAAAAGATGTTGCAACATCACCTGCTGTTGAATGTCATCGAACCAGAACTCGTCTGGAGTCTCGACCCTTAGTTTACGCAGAAGCTTCTTTGCCATAGCCTCATCAACGTTTATTCTAGAGGATGCCTGGAAGTTTTGACAGGGTCAGGAGTCCGCGTTTAGAGAGACTTCATGGGATGTCGCCAAGTCAAGAAGCCGCCGAATGCCACTTGCCTTTTCTGATATGTACATGTCGTAAATGTTGCCTGCTCCCTCTCTCAGGGACTCAAGGTTAGTGGTTCTGTCTCCTGTAGAATGAGCCTGGCTCAGAAGTTGTTCAGCAGCCACTTTGTACCCCTTGAAGATGAAGAATGCCTGAGAGTTAGTCATGCCTCTGTGTTGCCATGCCAAGCAACGATATGCCACGGATTGTCAAACATTACCCCAAAGGTGTATGCTATAATGCTGTTTGTTAATTCTGTGGCTTTCTTAATTCTGTGACTATTTGACCAGAATTCACTAATTGATTTAGATAAAACAAAAGTGTGTAGCAATTAAAAATGACAAAAACGGTGCAACGCCGTAGACCGTGACGTTCTGTTGGCTCATGAAGTACTTACGCATATATTATATACAGTGATGTTTCGTTAATATGGACACCTCCACCCCCCCAAAAATCGTCCATAAAGAGACGAAAATGCACATAATTTCCCAGTCTGTTTCCGAAAGTGGTGTCCATATTGCGGGGTATCCATATTAATGAGACAGGACTGTAGCATTATTGATTGTAGTTTTCATTGGGACATGTGCAAGTCGGTTACCCACTTATTGTGGTAGAACTATCAATCAAGGAACCCAAAATGTAGTGTTCACATATTTTAAGCCCATTCCTCCAAATGTATCCATAAAAAGTATTTTGTCAGGAATTTTAAGCATCATTCCGCTTAAAATCTAGACATTTGCAGGACCTTTTTAGATTAACTAAATAATTACACAATACCCACCATCCCTGTTAACCAGCGATCTGCTTTTCACAATAATTTTAGGCATCTGTGTATCACGAGGCAGTGAGTTCGCGACATGAACTTTGCCATCTTGCAACTCACCTCGACATGAAGATAGAAAGCGATGTACTTTAGGGCTCCAATGCTTGTCATGAAGTCTGCAAGGAAAAAAGAGAACAACATCTTCAGACTGTAGTCAGTACAGTTTGATCCATGCCCGGACTGCTTCTAAGGGGAACAGGTCCACTCGTCATAGGAAAACTGGTCATAAGTGAACTGGTAAAAGAGAGCATCTCGTTCTAGGTGATCCCGTAGTAGGGAGTTTTCGCATTGACCTTCTCATCATAAGAAAAATGGTCAAATGTTTTCAGTTCACTCGTCACATTTCTTGCTTCTTATTTTATCTTGTTCATTAAACAGTCTACCATTCCACAAGGGAGTACTGTCCCGCATCATGACTCCTCTTTTCCTTTGTAAGCACTCTCGATAATTCCTTTTAGAGGGCAGATTTTTTTAAGGATGCCGATGAGACATTCTTTTTTTCAATCACAATGAGGAATGACTCAATGATTACGTGTTCATAGAGGTCTCGGTGTCCCCCCCTTTATCCTGGTGCCCGCAAAGTCAGGGGCGCACCCAAAGCACTCTTTTGCGTAAACCGTTACGTTTTTATTCTTTCTATTTTAAGAATATGTTTTTTTCTTTTTTGTTTACTGGTTCAAATCAAGGAAACGAAAGTGCGCACACTTGGTAGAATGCTGGCTTGAAGTATGCATACATGTAGGAACAAATGTGTTCTGCCAGAAAACACTGCGGAGCAACTATGCTGCTGTACAAAGTTTTGATTTATGTTTTTTATAGTTTTCTTAATGTTAAAAATTACTGCTGCTTTGTGCGCATTATATGCACCATGTTCCCAGAAGAGTGTAGCCAAATTGGTAAACACGCCAAACATGCAGACCCTATTTGCTTGAACAAAGAGCCCCAAGTCCAATACCACCTATTCGTTTCTCTTGTTAAAATTTGTAACAAATAGAAAAACAAAGACATATTATATATTATGCAACTGAAACCTTGGAGGCGCATCCTCCGACAAACAAATTTGAACAAAATTGAAAAAGGCACAGTTCTCCGCTTAACGAGTTCCCCGCCGTTACGAGTTTGCCGTACACGAGATGTCCGCTGTGACCAGTTCTACGACGACTTGGCTGCGACGAGTTCACTTGTGAAGAGTTCTCCTTGACCCGTTTCTAAGCATGCCACTTACTTACAATAGGGGACATAAAATTAGTACACACAGCCACTTACACAGAAGCTTTTTCAGAAATGAGCATAAGGGAGTGTAAAAACCCTCACGAGAGCCTTAGAAATATGTATTGTAAATCCTGCACCTGTTTGTGATCTTTGACTTAACAATGCACTCCAGAAGGCTCCAGTCCCAAGTGGCAACACAGGTCAAACAGATTTTGTCCAACAGTGGTGTATATTACACGGAAGAAACTTGAAAATACTAATGGGCAACTCTAAATGCCCATAGACATTGTAGTACTTATTTTCATGCATCCTGATGAGGTCAATTCACTCAGGGAATCTAAAACCGAGTTTCAAAACCGCTGACAGGAGATGCAGGACATGGCTCACTATGTTCATGCTTCTAGCCTTCTGATTACTTCTTTGGCATTCTTATTACCTGATGCCGCAAACTCGTTAGCCAAGAAGCGACAATACTTGCTAAGGTGCTCGAGGCGTGCCGTGCCTGGTGTTTCTTAAAGTGCAGGTGACTATAGCCTGAAGAAGAAAGCACCACCCCATTATAGAGTCATTTTATTGAAATGGTGATGTTCATATCGCTGGACCCCCATTGTACTAGTACTCCACAACTTTTCTAAGTATAGAACATAAAAAAAAGATGGGTAGCTAAGTCATCGGAAGATTTTTATATAATATTATACTTCGCAACAGGCCAGAAAGGTATGGAAAGAGCTAAGTAATGGGAAACTCACCAATGAAGTAACAAAGTGCAATGTTGTTGGCAAGTACAACATCAAAAGGCAGCTGAAAAAGCTCCACCCCAGGTGCAGACAATTTCTTCAGGTCAAATTGCTGTACATGGACAATGCAAGAAAGAAATGTGCCTTAATTACAAATATAACATGCAACATAGAACAGCCCCTTTGTATGGGACAAATATTGACCAGTCCTGTGTTAATCCACAGTACAGGCACAGTAACAGCTGCGACAAGTCACGGCGAAGTCGGTGGGCATCGGCAACGCACCGTAGGGTGGGTGAACAAAAGCGTTCGGAATGAACTAGACATCTGACCATTTTGTTCCGAACGCTTTTGTTTCTTTTTTCTTCTGGAGCTCGTGAAAGGGCGTCCCCCGGCACGAGCTCTTGGCACTGACAGTGCTACAATAAACATTCTGTTATCGGCTTTTTTTCTTTTTCTTTTTCAGAGAACATGTGCTGTGGGCATAGCGTACTACATAAGTGTAGAGCAGGTTATTAATGCTGCGGCGTAGTTTAAAGGTAGCGCCTCCAATTTCCATGCGGCGGACCTACCGTAAAATTCCGAGCGAACGCCCACCCAAAATGAAGAGATAAATGGTGAAAAACATGGGGTGGGCTATCTTTGGGAATGCCACAGCAAAATTTTATCAGAAATAATGATAAGAACCGGGGCACCCGCTACAAACCGTGTGACGCGGGAACTGATACTGCAGATCGCGGACACGGCGAATTCGCGTTTCACGATGCGATAATCACGCCGGAATTCACTACGAACTCCTGTGTCACGGGAAAGGATACCGCAGGTTGCAGACGCAGCAGATTCGCGTTTGACAGCGCGAAGGACCCGCGGAAACCCGCCGAGAACTCGCATCTCACGGGAACGGATACTGCAGAAACCGAAATCGCGTGCGCAGATCGCGGACGTAAACGCGGGAATCCGCTGCAAACCCGCATGTCACGGAAACAAATCAAGCAGAGCGCGGCCGCAGCAGAATCGCATTTCACGATGCAATAATACACGCGGGAACAACTCGCGCGTGTTATAGCTAGGAATCGATATCGCGCGCGCGGATCGTGGGCAAAAACACGAGAATCCGCTAAAACTCGGGAACGGATAGCGCAGATCGCAAACGCAGCAGATTTGCATTTCACGCATTTCACGCGCGCAGATCGCAGACAAAAACGCGGGACCGCAGATCGCGCCGTCGGCGCGCGATTCCCGTCGGACATCGCGTGACGTCCGGCGGGAATCGGGGGAAGGGCGATGTATCGGAATACCGTTCCCCACAGATGTTGGACAAAAAGGGGGGGGGGGGGGGGGGGGGTGGGCGATCCTTCAAACGTGGGTGTTCGCTCGGAATTTTACGGTAGGTTCGATTTCCGCGGGCGATGGGCAGTCTTTTTTAAGGATTTGGCGACATCGACGACGGATGCCCTACATCGCCAACAACAACATATAAAACATCAACAACGGACGTCATTTACAGAGGTGAGAAGAGCCCATAAGGGCTATCGCTGTAAAGTAAAATACACCCCACAGATCAGTGGTCTGATAAGGAGTGAGGCAGGCAAGTGACTAACTATAAGTTTGTTCTGGTACGAAGACAAAAATGACTTTCTGTAAAGAACATGAAATTGACAATATCACGCACATTACAGGTACACTTTCTCTAACAATATCTTCTGCCATTCGACAATGGCAGTATTTTAAGTTAGGACTTCTTGTATCAAATGCAGCTTATTTTATGCTTGCCTCATTCCCATGAGCACTCTGAACAAGGGCGTGAGTTATGAAGTAGTATGTATTTTCGTGCTTTTTCCCTTCTGTAGTTTTCCTCCTTGGGATTGGCAGTATTTCCAAATAAATAAATAAACAAAACAATATACGGTTAAAAGAGGAGTGCAGTCACTCACAGATGGCAGCCCGGTGGAGTCAGTATCCAGGCTTCCGTCGTTTAGCCGTTGCAATCGGTTCTCCACCACTTTCTTCAGGTAAAGCAGACTGTTGAGTTGCTTCTTGATCACAGTATCTTTGGAGCAAAAACAAAATTCACATTGTAATAAATTGCTGCTTAGAAAGTGAAACACCAAAGACATATACAAGATTTTCACAAGAATGATGTTTCAATCTTCAAGGTAGGTTAATGCCTTAATAAGTTGCCCTATATTTCCCAGAATTTTCCAACAGTGTTTCTTTGCAAAAATGAAGAATGTAAAGTCTCGCGTCAATGGTAGAAGCTCTAAGTCCACGTGAAAGAGAGGGAGAAGAAATGAGAGAAAGTCGACATTGACGTCGCAGGAAACACCGGTTTTATTAGCTGACTGACTTTTAAATCAATTGACAGGACAAAAATGCATTCGTCCGAATTAGACTTTCAACAATGTACTAGTCTGGGATATCTCTCCTACATGTTACAATCACCAAAATAAACTTCAGAAATCATCATTCGCTGCAAATAGACAGTAACATCTTACCGTCATCGCCGCCAGAGTCCCGCGACCGCTGCACAGCAATTTCTTGCGCCACAATCTCCTGGACGGCCTCAAGCTCGTTCAAGTTGTCTGTACACCTCAGGACTGTGAGAAAGTCGTCGCTTGTGGGCATGTTGTTCCGGCACTGCACAGACGAGAAGTGATAGTGAATTGGTTAAGACTAGACCACTTCAGCATTGATGTTGCAGTCACTACCATTATGTGCAATGATCGACCTGAAGGGTACTACAGTTTTCTCACAATACACTATGAACTATGCACTTCCTCTATTGATAGTGCATTTTTTCAATGGGTGGCAAGAGACAGGGTGAGTGGTGCTGCAACAAAGGTTTAGAGATATAGTTTCCTCACTGGGCAGAGGCTGAAAACTAGTTTGTTGTGGTTAGGGACTGTCGTTGAGTGCTAAAACAGAAGACTGACTATTAATTTCACTTCACTAAAAAAAAAAAAAAAAAAGTTTTTTTAAGGTTTTTTTTAAGGGCCTAAACTGGACACAAACATTTCTAAAAAAATTTCCGAAGAAAAACATTTGTTTTTGGCAATATTTATATTGTTAGATGCAATTTAGGTGGGGGTAGCCCTGGTCTAGGCCCTGCCCGGTGCTTGGGTAACTAAGCACCTTTTCTCGGCTCTCACTGGTTGGAGAGATGATTGACATGTGGAGTGTTGGTCGTAAAATTGTACATCCATGCTGTAATAGTATTTTAATTGACAATTTTTTATGTTTGAGAAACAAATATTCTAGATAGAGTCATTATTGTTTTCAAACTTGCCCCAAGATTGCCTTTTCTGCGTTGATGTAAAATGGTAACGAACATGGCTGCCGACGTCTGCGGAGTGCTCAACGAGCGTAGCTCATCGAGCTCGTCTATTTTAACGAGTGCGAGTCGATTGGCGCTCACCAAGGTGTTTCGAGGAAAATCTCCTCAACCGACGTAGTTTGCAACAAACAACTGTCGCAAGTATGTGCCTTTGGAAGCTCTGTGTCGGTGCTTATTTTGGCAGCGGGACTGGCCTAAGCTTAGCGTCCCATGTCACTTGTTGCTGATCTGGCTTGATTTGTTCGTTTGAGCGTGTTGATGCTGAATAAAGATGGTGGTTCCCGTAAAAGCGTGAATCGTGTAACCATCATGATTGTAACTATGGTTTCAATGCCGAGAAGATACCTGCACAGGTAAGAATTTGCGAGCCATTTGGCTGGAGACAATCGGGCGTTCGGTTCACATCAAGTTTGTCCACGGTTATTCCCGTCCTTTCGCATCAAAAGGAAAGTAGCTCTCAGGTTTCTGCAGTGCACCCGGCCTGCCAGGGCAAATATATCTAGGTCCCGTTTTAATTGTGCGTCATGACTAGGCTTTTGTGTTTTGGGGTAAATCTGAAAAACTCGGAAAAACACCTGCCAGTAAAACTTTTGTAAACTCATATTTATTCAATAAACTCAAAATTTTGATGTCCCAATACTTCCCCCCCCCCCCCCAAAAAAAAAACACACACACACACAAAAAAAAAGAAAAAGAAAAAAGACGGTATTTTACAATTAAGTTTGATTAGCGTCAATAGCATTGGGAAAATGTCGCCCCAGTTATCTTGGACTACTGTCAAAAGGAGTCTTATCTCGTCAAGGTTCACTCGGGACAACAGGTCATTGTGCCTTTGGGTCAGGACAAGAGCCACTATTTTGGTCTCCAGTTTGGGCCATACTATTTGTGCTTTAGAGAAAGGAGAGGTTGCGTTTCTGTAAGAGTAGAAGCTACAGACCATAGAGATTCCATAAAATGGGGAAAGGGAGCAGTTGAATCTTCTCCATTACATCCTTTACCCCTGGCCCTCGCGCGGCTGCACGGTAGGTTGATGGAATAGGATGGGATGAATATGAGCTTCCCTGCGACTACCTCCAGGGTTTATTGATTTTAAGGTATCCAAGTTTATCGAAGCAAAACTTGTGTGAAACTTTTGCCGTGGGAAAAATTAGTATTGACAGTGGCAATGGCACCGACGCCAAATCTAGCTGAAGAAATATTCAGATACAAGTGTGTTTTTTTTTTTTTTATCTAGCATACATTTACACACAGATAATATTTATTCACTCATTTATTTTTAACAAAAAACACTGTGAAATTAAACTCAGAATTTCGGAGAATTGGGAATCAAACAAAAATAAACATCAATAAACACCAAATTTTCACCAAAAAAATAAACTCACAAATGAAGGAATCCTAGTTATGACACTCACCCACCTTGCTCGTGGATGCCATACAAAAAAAATAAAAAATAACAAGAACAGAAAAGCTGGAAGGACTGCATACTACTTATTTTGTTGCTTTTTCTTTTTTAGTCCTCTCGGACGCTTTTTACCGTACATAAAAAGACGCTGACAGATGCTTGTACTAGACCGTGGCTCGTGCATGATGGAACGTTAGAACGCCGCTTTCATAAACACGTCTTGCGAGCGTTGAAGAAATTTTTAGAAGGGGCAGGAATAGCAGACGCGCAGCTTTCATGTCCGTGTCTGGGCGGTAGAATAGCAGACGACACCAGAGGCTACCATGCGTCTGCTCACACGACAAGCAGGCGGTGTCAGATGCCAGACTAGACGCGCCCAATGCTGCGAAAGGGAGACTAGGTTTCTGAGCATGTTCAGCCGAGCGGCCAATCCAATCCAATCCAGTAGTAATTGGCGGGGTAAATGATCTGTTGGCAGGGCTTAGAACGGGCCGTGACCTCCACCTAAATCCTGTCTAAAAACGTAAAAATTGCGCAAATATATATATATATATTTCTTTTTGTGTGGAGAATTTATAAAAAAATATTAATGCATTTTATCTATGCCCTTTAAAAAGAACTTTTTTTTTTTCATTTTAGTGTTCTTTTAAGGCAGTTCAGGCATTTGCCTGAACTGCATTGTTCTGCGTTACACGACAAAGCATTGTGCAGACCTCAGTTGCTGTAACGACTCTCAGTAAAATTTCGTTGTAGGCCATCATAGCGCAGATGGCCGTACTCGAAACAGACACCGATTGTGTATTGATATGAGATACAACGAATTGAACTGAAATAAAATAAAAATAAATGAATGAATCACGGCAGCTACCACAGTTACCTGAACAGAAGCTTTATGCAACTGCTTGTGGACAATGCCAAGATTTTTTTGTTTTTTTTATGCAACACATGGTAGTATAGTTATTTCAATCAACAAAACAATTTTTCCAAATGTGCAGAGATAATCTCCCCACATGATAATATGGCCCCAAGATTCAGCTCAAATAGCACTTTTCGAAACGAATGCTTTCTGTGTCATTATGGCTTTACTAGTTTTCACCTCAACAAAAAGTAAGTCTTGCACATTGAACATAAGATGCTCCAAGTTAGTTCTTAGGAGATTTGGTTGTCTGAGGAAAAAAAGCAATGATTTTGGCACTTGAAACGTGTACGCCTTGATAAGATAACACATATCTCATCTAAAATGCTCCTAGATATATCTTAATTCTCCACATCAAGGGGTGATTAAGAATGCTGTGCGAGGAGCCAGTTCTTGAGGTGAAAACAAGTATAAATGCATGGTCTGCAGAAAAGTAGTTGTTCGGGCGTAATAAAATAGTAAACATGATATATAGTGCCAAGCACATGGTAAAGGTCTTCAAGCATATATAGTTTGAAAAACACCTGCTTTCAAATGTCACATGATCTGAGGAAGTAGCAAAACAGATGCTGCCCGAAATTGAAAGGGTGAGATTTACGCACCCCTGAAATGTCAACATTACAAAACAAAACAAAGGATATCTTTTTTAAGGGCATTCAAAAATGACTAAACTGCATCACCTCAAAGCACCAGGGAGGCAAAGTGTGCCTGAGAGTGCCAACATGGCAAAGTTGTTACAAGAACTGAAACAAGAGATTAGCCAAATCATGGGATCACTTACCATCCAAACTATTGTCTGGTTAATGTAGTCAGGGTCGGAGACAAGGTTTATCACAGGGAGAAGCACGGTGTTCACAAGGAGCTCCTGAAATTAGATGCCAAGCATGGGTGTCGCTCGCGCTTCCATTTCGACGGAGGCCGCGGAGAAGACGCCAGTCCGACAGCACTGGCTACACTACAGAGTCACAGTATAGCCCTACGCACCCTCAGGAAGACTCTCATAACTTTGTTGTGAAAATCGTCGGGCGGTAGCAAAAGGTACAGCAGCACTTCCCCCAGATGCTGGAGATACTCTGAAACAGGGGTCGCATCAGATAAAAGAAAAGTGCAGAGCGTGGCAAGCATTCCGACACACTGGAAGAGTAATAGAGTTGTCCACACCGTTATTCGACATGTCTGAAGTACTCAGCCCTGCCATACTAATACAATAAACAGATGTGTGAGAATAGGTAAATCTTTGTCCAGCGAGAGTCTAACCATTGGCTGCTATGCCCTGTATTGAGACTTCATTGACTTAGGCAAGTGTGCATGCACAGCAGCAACAGGCAAGTTTAAAAGTTTTTTGGATTTTATTTTTTTTAAGACAGGTGGGAGAACGGTCCATACCCATTTCTCGCTCCTTTGAGATGCAGACTAGATCACGACACAATAACTTTTGCTCCATGGTAGTCTCCAGATTGAAGAACAAACTCAGAAGGTCAGGGGCCTTGGCATTGCCATCTGCAGCTTAAAAAAAAAACACATTTAACAATTTTTTAGTTAAGAGTCGCTGTATGTGACCGCCATGAACTCAGCTTCATGAGGATTACCTACAAATGGTTAAGGGAGGTTTCCTACCATTGTTCTTCTTCAACTTCAACTTTGTCTGGGCTTGACGAAACAACCGCAAATGAGATGCAAAGTCGTCGACTAGTTGAATGGTGAGGTACTGAACCCAGTCCACTCCATTGGCCCTAGTTCAGAAAAAGAACAAGACATCCTGTCTGAGTGACAACAGAATTTGCAGCTAATAATCCTCGGTATAGAATGCCTCCAGCAGAATAACTTCATCAAATTTGGTGACAAATTAATGACAAAAAAAAACAAAAAAAAACAGGTGAAGATGGTGAGAGAACAGGCAAAATCAATTCCGCTTAAAAATTCACTATGTTTACATCAACCATGTATGACCACAAATGAGTTGTTTTTAACACATTTTGAAAGGGAAGGCCTTTTTATTTCTCAGCATAAGAGGATATGACATGCTTTGCTCATCTAGGTATAGGAAAGCAAGACTTAGGACACACTTGGTGAGTAATGTTAGAGGAATGAATAGAGTAGCATAAAGTTTTGGAACAGCTCCTACTAATTTAGGAATTTTACAAAAATTGCCCAAAGCTGCCCCAAAACTATGATTAAATGTTTAGATCCCCAACCTAATTAGACACAAAGAATCGAACATAAATAGCTCAAGATAAAAGCATCCCACTTCCTCCACGGACAAGAAAGATTATATTGTGGTTACTGACAGGACCAGAATGGCAGGGAAGTCCTCCAGTGTGAGCTTCATACCTTCGATAACAGTTTGGCATCTCGAGAGCATCAAGCGTACACATGCAGTCAAAGAAGGCAACGAGTGTGTGCAGGAGGCCGAGCGTCGAAAAGGGGCACCCTGCCTTTCTCATTCTGTCAGTGACTATGGTCTGTTCAAGTTTTGTTCAATGTCTTATTCTTTCCAGATGCGAATTTCAATATGTATTATGACCCTACTTCAGATAGGCATGATGAGTTATGTCCAAGTGTAAGTGCAACATACTACAGAAAAAATGAGACATACCTTGATGAAAAGTTAATTACGACTTGATGAACTAGATCTCTAATGTGATCAGTGAAGGCTTCGTCGGTCGAAAGGCCAAGGTACCAGGTGTAGACGTAATCACGCAGGACATAGTTCAACACCTGGGCGAGGACAAGAGGAAATATTCCCTTTTTAAGAACTGCTATCAAAGAGAACTGGTGTCAAAAGACCACTCCAATAAGAAAAGAAAAAAAAAGACACATTAAACAAGTTAATCTAGTTTCATTACAGCTTTGAAATTCCAAACACGAAAAAGGAAAAAAATTTACTAAAAAAATGACGGATTAAAAAAATAATCTTCTGTTTCATTAAGGACGGCTAGACAACTAAGGTGTGACACAATGAAGAATGTCACACTACGTGCAGTTACTGCCCCCCTAGAGGTAGGAAGCACATTGACGGTGTGCAAATGAGAAAGAGGCTGGGAAACCATGTTTTCCAGCCCGTCGTGTTACAGGGCGTTTCTACAGAAAGTAAAGAGAACTTAAGTTTTGGAACACTGAGCTAGAGTTTTGTCTATCTCAAAGCGACGGACAAATCCCGAGGCTATGGGTTGGAAGCTCTAGAAGAAAGAGCTACGAATAGGGTCGTGCGAATAGTGGATTTGATTTTGAATCGAATTCGAAGCGAATAGTGATTTTGGCCGAATATTTTCGAATCGAATATTAAATACTTGCTGTTCAAAAATCTTGGCCGCAAAGTGGCATGCAAGATAATTATTGCAGACGTTCAATTATTAAGTGGGCTGATTTGTGAGAATGAGACCCTAATTAGTTCATGTATGACTTATTTATTGGAATACAGGGCGCCAAGATTGGCAAAGATGGCGCAGGCGTTGCTGGAGCTCATTGATCGGTTTCTTTTGCCCGTTTTTAAACAAAGTTGATGAAATGACTACAATGAATATATTTGAGAGTTCCCACCATAATATTTGTACCGTTTTGCCGAACGTGCGAGTATATTTTTGATTTTAGAAATTGTTTCTTACATATTTTTAGACAGTAAACAAACACGCGACTCGAGGTTGCCAACACTTCGAAAAGCACAAATATTACAACTGCTCTCGAATCGAATATCGAATAGCGTAATATTCGAAACTACTATTCGAAAATTCAAATATTCGCACAACACTAGCTACGAAGTTACTTCATGTATGCTTATGTGACAACAGAACTCTAGAAAAGCATGAGCTTGCACTTGCAGCATTTGGAGAATTGTGGGCATGATATACACGAGTAGACTGACAAGACTTTCCTACCACACTGAACAGTTCACACAATACACAGGCGACTTCTCCCTTTGTGGCTCTCCTGAGCTAAAATAGATATCCCTATAGGGTTAAAATTTTGCAGAGAACACAACGTCAATCCCAAGGGTAACATTCCCAAAAGAATGAGTAAACTGCAGAAATAAGCACTTCTTTACATAGGTAAGTCTTATTAATACCGTAAAATCCCATAAGGGCGCCCTCCCCCGAGAGATCGCCCATCCCGTTTTACTGGCTAAATATCTGTAACATAAAAATCCCGAAACATCGCCCACCCCCCCAACTCCCGTCGGACATCAACGATGTCCGAAGGGAATCGCGCATCAACTGCGCGATCTGCGGTACCGATGTGTCCGAGAAGCGAGTTCATTGCGGGTTCCCACGTTTTTATCTGCGCTCTGCGCGCGATATCGGCTCGCGTAACGCGCTAGTTGTCCCTGCGTGTATATTGCATCGTGAAATGCAAATCTGCTGCGTTCGCGATTTGCGGTATCCATTTTTGAGTTCGTAGCGGATTCCCGTGTTTTTGTCCGCGATCTCCGCGTGCGATATCGATTTCTAGCTCTAAGTATAGGAACCGTGCGGATCTAACGCAAGCCCTGACCAGGGCACCCCTAGCGGGAAACGGGTCCATCGCATCGGGGAGCTTCTGCCGGTCGCTGCGTTGGTTGTGCGTTGTAGCGGGTTAGCACTGTAATTTCTGAGATGGCTGTTCCGCATCAAGAGAGCCACAACAATTGCTGCGTGGTCGGCTGCAACAGTACGTACAAGGACGTGCACGGCACGAAGTTCTACGGCTTCCCTTCGAAGCCGTACAAGGCGGAGTGAAATGCGCGACCATGGGCGCGACTTGTGCGTCGATGCAGGTAAAGTGGCATTTCGTACCTTGCAGTTTGCGTTTTGCTTTAAGCTGCTGACGAATAATACAATTAACTTTTTTTTCTATTCTGGCGACGATGGAACAGCATGGACACCTACGGCAAACTCTAAAATATGCAGCAAATACTTCACCAGAATCAAGAAGCGGAATGCAGTTGCCCACCCTTGGATGTTTCCATCGCAGAACTACAGAGGCTCGGCGCGAAAACAATCGCCCAGTTATTGTCAAGCTGATCCAGAAAGTAATAAACATACATAATTAGCGCAGTCCACTTAACGCCAGCCAAGAAAGTTTTCTCACCTAATTACGCGAGGCTCGAAGTTTTTTTGCGGGCGCGCTCAATTGTGTCTGCGGAGTACGGCGCGCCGTGACATGCACTTGTCCGTCGTACACCCGGCCAGATTCGCGAAGGAGTTTTCCCTTCGTCATAGTGGCACCACGGAAGAAGCTTTCTGGATTCGTAACCGCCTTAAACCCCGTCGTAATCACCACGGGAACACTGTCTGTTGTGCTGCTCGTCGCCGTTGCTTCCCCCCCGATGATTCTGCACCGGCTACCGAAGAAGTTCTCCGGATTCGTAATCGCCTTAAACCCCGACGGGGACACTGTCCGCTGTGCTGTTTGTCGCCATTACTTCCCGATGATTCTGTGCCGGCGGCACCGGCTACCGATGAAACTTCCCGAATTCGTAACTTTCCTAAATCCCGTCGTAATAACGACGGGGACACTGTCCGCTGTGCTGTTTGTCTCCATTGCTCCCCAGTGATTCTGCGCAGGTTACCGCTAGGTGGCGGCAAACAATAGGCGACCGCTGCGACGCGGTCGGCATGCTCGCTTCCTATACACGCGCGAGTTGTTCCCACGTGTATATTGCATCGTGAAATGCTATTCTGTTGCGTCCGCGATCTGCGGTATTTGTTTCTGTGACATGCGAGTTTGTAGCGTGTTCCCGTGTTTTTGTCCGCGATCTGCGCGCGCGATATCGGTTTCCGTGACAGGCAAGATTGTAGCGGGTTCCCGCGTCTTTATTGCACCATGAAACTTGAATTTGCTGCATCCGCGATCTGCGGTATTCGTTCCCGTGACATGAGAGTTCTCAGCGGGTTTCCGCGAGTCCTTTGCACCGTGAAACGCGAATCTGCTGCGTCGGCCACTTGCGGAATCCTTTCCCGTGACACAGGAGTTTGTAGTGAATTCTTGCGTGTTTATCGCATCGTGAAATGCGAATTTGCCGTGTCCGCGATCTGCGGTATCAGTTCCCGCGTCACATGGTTTGTAGCGGGTGCCCCGGCGCTTATCATTAATTTTTGATAAAGTTTTGCTGTGGCATCCCCAAAGATAGCCCACCCCATGTTTTTCACCATTTATCTCTTCATTTTGGGTGGGCGTCCTTACGGGATTTTACGGTATGTGAATCTTAGTACTAATTGCAATACTGTGTTCTAAACATCTTGGTACAGAGTTCCAAAGAGGAAATTGTAGAGCACAATCACACATGCCTCAATTTGTTTCTCCAAAATTTTGACCACCCAGTCAGGAGATGGTAAGACACATAATATAAGTACTTAATTTACATCTATGTTGGCTTGCTCCTCCAATATGTGGAATTCAAACAAGAATCAGCACCACTTGGAAAACTTTTCCTCCTATCGTAAAGATGAACACTTTTTAGCTCTACAACTTCCTTGTTGAGATATGCTTTGTACATATGTTAAAAGAAAAAAAGAAAATGTCTATTTCTTAGGTTATTAAAAATTATTAGAAGTACCAGTGCATTTCCATGTTACGATAAACAGGTCATATACCTCATTCACCTGAGGAAGTCCGTTTCAAATGTGTTAGCTTGGTCTCGCACACCGGTGAAATATTTTACAGCAGAAGGGACACCTCAAATCTTGTTATAACAGGCATTTGTAAATCAATAAAAAAAAAAAGACTCGCAGAAGTAAAACATTCCTACCTCAGACAGGGGGTCGTCTATAGCGGGGTGGCCAGTCAAGTAACGAGCGTAGCGTGGCTTCTTGGGAGGTTTGAGAACTGTTGCTGTGATCTAGAGAAGGGTAGGAGTTGTCAAACATTACTCGTCTACTCAGTAAGAAACCCAGCCCTTCAATCATCCGAACGAACATTAAAACCAAAGGTCCAACGAGTGACTTCACACCACTTCATTCAAAATTGGCAGCAAAAACTCTTTTTTTTTTCTTCCAATCCTGCTAAAATCTGGGATGGCATTCTCAGTATGAGCAAACAAGTAGGTCAGCAGACACTTGAATGCAGACACATCCTACCTGTGGTAAACCCTTAAAAGAATGAACTTCTGGAATGTGTGATGTAGGAGGCTCAGATGGAGGTTTCAGCTGCTCCTGGTACTCTATCAAGTAGCCCATAAATATAATGCTAGAAGAAAAAAACACAACAGATTAGTTGACAAGAGGTCACAGCAGTCCACCTTAGCATAATTCTGGAAGTCACATTGAGTTCGAGCGACACATGCATTCCAACATGGTCAGTTTTGTTAGTGAAATATGCCTCATCGAAAAAGGTAACTTACCGTGAAATCCTGAAAGATTCCCCACACCAGAAAGGTAACCCACCCCTATTCTTTTGCTTGATTTGCTATTTACTTTTAAACACCGAAAGATAGCCTACTCCTAGTAATCGTAGCGTTCGGATCAATGATGACCTTGGCATCAATGCGTCTAGTTAGCTTTGGCGGGATATGAGCGAGCACTGCTGACTAGGAAGTACAGTCATTTATGCTTCATTGCCCCTCGCTGTGATGACAAGTTTGACAGAGACACACAATCTAAAAATAGCATTCTTTCAACTTTTCTTGATTGCACACTGAAAGTTAGCCGGCTCCTTATTTTCACAGAATTTTTTCTCGATTTTAGGTGGGCTATATCACGGGATTTTACAGTAGGCAAAATATTCATAACCCCAAAGTATGCATAAAACATATACGATACTGCAAAAAGTGCAAATGTTGATCCCCCATACTCGTGAGAACTAAGGCAACATGAAACCTAAAGTTTTCATGTCCAGGTATAAACATGGCATTAGTTCTGAGCTGTATGTCAGCATTGACGTCTTATGGAATAACTGGGAATCAGCGATTGCATGTGTATCCTACTGCACATTAGAAATTATAATGACTATTACCTTCTGGAAAATGTAGACGACCTTAAATAACACGCCTGTGCCACACATTAATACCAAATTAGTATGACCAAAACATGCAGAAGAAACTGGAGCACTCTTTATGATCCAGCCAAATTTAGTGACCATCAAGAATAAATAAACTTTCAGCCAAAAGTCGTTGTCACTGACCACAGCTAATCGGCAATAGCATGGCCACAGACTTTTCGGTGTTAGTAGAGAAATGCAGATAAATATGAGCGTCAGTAAGGAAACTGAGAAACCCTTCCAAACACAGCAATGTTGGCTCTGCTATACTTGCTAATTTAAAGGAACAGTCAGCTGCCTTTCAGCCAGAGTGACAACAGCTGTGGATACTTAATTATCTGTACAACTGTTGTTTCAACAGAACTTAATTCATTGGCGGTTTTATGTAAGGCATATAAGGACAGGCTGCAGTTCATGAAGGAAGAGTGATTTCTATATTTCTCAGCAGATATTTTTCTACAGCAATTGCCTATCATGAGGTTTCGTGCTCATAAAGCCAAAAGAAAGCACCAATGTTATGAAAGTAAATAAACAACTGCCCCAACTTTTTATAAATTGTGTACAAAGAATCTCTAGAGAATCTGCAGCCTACTGAAACACTGCCGAAATGCTGAGTTCCAATTTAGTTCCCAGGCATGCAGCACATAATTTTCCCAGGAGAATATAACCCATATAAATATACGGAAACAATTTGCAACGTTGGGAATTTCAGCTTTGATCTGACATGTTTTCCAATAAAGGCATCGAGGGGAACAAACAAGACTTCAAAACGTTACTTTTAATTGGTGTTTACCAAGAAAAGTATTTAAGTTTCCGAAAAAGAGGATCTGGCAATACTAGTTCTTATTACTGCAAAAATGCAGTCCATCAAGCAGATCCTACTAAACCAAGGTAGACACCTATAGAAAGGCAGAGAGAACAGCTATAGGTTCAAGCTCGTAGACTAGCCTCATTTTGATGTTAAGGATGCTACTGAAAAGGACTGGCTGTTTTTAAGATGTTATTTATCTGTGCTTAATTTTGTGAAATCAGTTATCTCCATGGTGCGCTAAGTCAGAAACAATTACCGCTTAATTCAGAGTAAACAAAGCAAATTTCTCTCGTTCATGTGCCGAATGAATGAAGGACATTTGCCATGCCCAAGTAAAGGACTGAGGTTTAATTCAGACGACCTAGGGATCTTTTGATGTGCAACCGTAATCTCAGTGAGGCACCTGTCCTGCAATAAGCCTCCATCAAATACTAATTAATTCGAAATAAAGTATACCATAAAATCCCGAGATGCTGCACCCCCAAAAGATAGCCCACCCTTATTTTTGGCGTGATTCACTAAGTTTCTTTAAACACCGAAAGATAGCCCACTCCTAGTAATAGTAGTGTTCGGATCAATGATGACCTCAGCGTAAATACGGCTAGTTCGCTATGGCGAGATATAAGCGAATGTTGCTGACTGGGAAGTACAGTCATCTCTGCTTCGTTGCCCCTCGCCACCTTAACAAGCTTGGAAGGGACACGATTTAAAAATAGCGATTTTTTCAAACTTTTCTTGATTGTACACCGAAAGTTAGCCCACTCCATGTTTTCAGCTGATTTGCTGTTGATGTTAGGTGGGCTATCTCTCGGGATTTTAAGGCACTCTTTTCCTTTTTTTTTTAAATAAACGATAGAATAGAAGTAACTTATACAGCAAGTGATATGAGCACAAAGGAATGCCGTGCAACAGTAACATCAAGACATGATATGGCTGGTTTTTTCATGCAATGTCAGAGACTCTATACTCCAGTTCACCTATTGATGAACTGTAATGGATGATAGGAGCCATCCCAGCCAAACCGGCACTGTGAACATATAACATGTCTATGTCCCCTGCGTCTGGCTGCACCTTCCTGAAGGTCACGTGACACTCACGTGGCACTGGACTGGCTTCGATGGCTCGTAGCGTCATCCGTGCTCCATCATAAGGTGAAACAAAGTATAGTAGTAAGTTTCTACAGCTAACCTATGGATGTTGAGCTCAGGGTTGTGCTCCCTTTTGAGACGGCACAAAGAAGAAACAAAAAGAACAGAACTACTACAGCTTACCCTAAGAGAGTTATGAAAATGCAGAGGGGGAGGAGGAGACAAGCCCAGAAGCCAAATGTTGACCAGAACAAAACTACGGCCAGCCCGACCCAGGCTACGGCTGTCAGCGACATCTAGAAGGCATTGAAAGACCAGTGTCATTCTCGTGTGCGCTAGACACAGGCAAACAATGCACACGACAGGCATAAGGCCAGCTTCAGACGGAGAAATTTTTCCTGCCATTCCGGGGTTGCTGAGAAGTTGTTCTCGTGCTCACCCTGTGAAACGAGAGGTGGGGGATGCGCGAAGAAGGTGAGGAAGAGGAGGATGGGACAGGGAGCGGAGACGTTAGAAGGACGAGCTCTGATTAGAGAGGTTAGTGGCTAGACCTAAAGCTAGCTGCCTTTATCTCCAATGCACTCGTCTAATGCATTAGAATGCAGAAAGCAGGAGTCCCACATTGGCTTTCGCATTTGAACGCGTTCGAATGCGAAAGCAGCTGAGACAAAGGCTGCTTTTGTCTCCCCTGCACTCTTCGAACATGATAGAATGCGGAACGCTGGCACCCGGCGTTTGGCTTTTGCATTCAAACGCGTTCTAACGAGTGCAGTGGAGAGAAAGGCAGCTAGCTATAGGGCTACGCACCAATCTTTACAATCAGAGCTCGGTGTTCTGACATCCCCGTGCACTCTCAACTCCTCCTCTCCTTCACTTTCTCAGCACATTGGTTCCGATTGAAACCAACGACAAACTCAAAAACATTTAAAGCGGCAGATGCCAATCAGGGATGCAATATTCTCACGACCAGCTGTGGTGGTGATAATGATAATTCAAGAGGGCGTGTGACCTGGTTCAGCTTTGGTTATGGATCATTCTTGCGGGTAAATGGCTTTAGGGAGGTAAATGGCTTTAGCGAGATTAGTTAGCACTCAGAATGTGATTTAAAGGCTTGAAAACACATTACTAACATTTACATTTGTCTCTAAATAGCGCAAAAAACTTGCAGTTTTAATGATAGCAATGGCAAAACTTAGCACATTAAGTTTCAGCGCATGTAAAATGACCTGCGTTGCAACGTCAAGACGTTGGAAAAAGTTGCTCCATCTGAAGTTGGCCTAAGAAATTACACAACATTACCATAAGGACAGCACAATTGTCCGTACAAGCCATCTGTACTGCTATAAAAAGCACAGGCACGCATCTGCAAGCTGCTTTTGGCACAAGCACCCGATTCTTTTAAGATCCCACACTCATGCACACATCTTCCACAGCACTGGACGAAGCTACAGAAGTGGAAAATAAATTGAATTGTGGTGACGAGAACTTGTTAAGCAAAAAAAAAAACCAGCTCAAGGGTTAATTTTTGGGGTTCATGTGTAATTACCGAAAACACAAAACCCTAATTATAAAGTGAAACAAGTAAACAAAAAGAAAAAAGAAAATACTGCAAGACAGCAAGGGTCAATTGGTAAATGGCCATAAATTAATTACACTAAAATAAGAATAAGAAAAGAAACAATACTAAAAAGAGATTGAGCGGGAATGCCGTGTAGGCACAGGAAACTCAGCATTATAGACCCACACGCTGTTTACAAACAAGCCCGCGTTTGCCCGCACTAGGTGTGGGCACTGCGCGTGCGCAGAAACCAAATTCGCGTGAAGTGAATTGTCTGCGCATGCGCAGTGCCGTCGACAGCGCCACCGCAGCTGCGTGACGTCAGGGCCGCGTGTTGGTCTATAACTATATACAGACACGAATGCGGTATGCAGAGTGCAAGTTTGTCTGCTTCATGCACAGGGGTTGTGATGGTGTCAGAACGCCGAGCTCTCATTGGCTGATTGGAAAAAAATACTGGGTAGACCACAAAACATATGGCATTGAGGTCTACTCACTATCCTTTTAATCAAAGCCAATCAGAGGGCGGCGTCGTTCTGACGTCACCGCAACTCCTGCGTAAAAAGCAGACGACTTTCTCTCCGCATTAACCTGTGTCACATCACTAAGGTTTCGTCCCATTAGAGCAAAAAACAAATATTGCTGATGTCCATTTTCTCGTTTAGCCGGGAGGCTAAACATGTTACACGGAAGTAATCGTCTAAGTTCCTACCTGGTTTCATGCGCATTGTGCGCTTTCTGCAATCATAATGTTACGAAAAAAACGCACGCTTCGGTTTCGCTCGGCTCGCAGAAAAAGTGGGAGTGACATCGGTACGGAAGTCACCTCCGCGCGAGGCAGGGAGCTCGAAAAGGAAACGAACAAAAAAAAGAGTTACGTTCCGATAATTACTATGACCACTCTGGCAGAAAACAATAGGGCTGTTATCGTGCATAGGCTCCACGTTCGCCAGGACAGCGCGTCGGCCTGTCTTTTGGCACGAGTTTCGCGCATCGCGTCTTCGGGGCTGTAATTCAAACGTAGTTGACTCATCGACCACTCTTCTGACGTCGTCACACATTCACCGTCAAACTCAAACATTCACCGAGCGGAAGAACGAAATTGGAAATACGGAAATCGCTATCATATGTGAAGAAATGAGCATTAATAGGTTGAATACGGTAGCGAAATTTGCGCACGATTGCATTTCGAAACCAACCAGCGACGGCTATTAGCTTCCTCAAAACAGTCGATCTGTCGCGTCGGAGCCGGCCCGGTGTCCGTCGTAAGCGGACGCGAGTATTACAGTTGGCTCAAGCAATTACCTTGTATAGCGTTTCTTGGAGCTCGCAATTTACCCCCAACCAAGAAATCACGGAAATTTGGTAGTTTTTCATTGATAGGCATCTAGCTCGGGGGCATTCCTGTGCACACGCAAGTGACGCGGGCGAATGAGCCTACAAACAATGAATAAACGAAATAAAATTGGGTACTCACGGCTAGGGTCGCTGCATTCGTGTTTAGGGCACCATCAATGTGTTTTCGTCGTGTTTAGTCTACAAAAATGCCGTCAAAATCGACCATCGATGCCGAACGGACCACAGGACAGCGGCCATGTTGGTTGCAGGCAGAGGTGTGCATCTACGCCGCCAGACGGCGTGAAAAGCGCAGTGTAGAGAGCCTAGATATAAAAGAGAAAACAACTCAACCAAGGAGAGCTTTTGAAATTTAATAAAAGACGCCGCCAGCCCAAAATAAATTAGGTAGATATGCGCATGCGCGCATCGTCCCTTGGCGAGGAGGACAGCGGGAGGAAAGACGAATCGGCAGATACGCTTGCAGACGATTGCCGCTTTCGCCTCCATAAAACACGTTAGCCCGATCGAACAGTTGGGAGCACTCTAAAAGCTTGGCACACTAGCGAAGTTTTTGCGCATCTATTGCCATCTACCGGATACCTGAGAAAACTTGGTGTGCACCACGTGATTTTTTGCGCCCGAACCTCCCCCAGGTCCCCCAACCTGAGCGCTCTCGCTTATTCGATGCCGCTGTTGGATATCGGAGCGGTCCGTTTTCGTTTTCGGTGTAGCTGCGCAAAGTTTCTCCGTCCGCAATGGATAGCGACGGCTGAGCGCAAAGTTGTGTGCGGTGCACGATGGACGAGTCGTCAGGTGTAGCGATACTTGGTGCCACCTTTGCGCCACCCTTTCGGATGCTTGCGTCGTGAGAAAGGGAACTCTCTGCCTGTCCGTCCGTGCCTGGCGAGGTCGCGCACTTTTGGCTCGATTGCGACTCGCAGGTGAGCGCACGGGACCCGTAGACGACGCTTGGAAGGTGAGCGCTTCAACCTGTTGATCCCGACGCAAACACCCCTGCCGAATGTTTCGCGGATGGACGTGTTAGTTCCTGTTTGCCCGCGCGAAAGTTTTGAAGGGGCAATGAAGTTGATCTCGAAATTGCCTTTAAATGGCGCAAACTCAATCTACAGACCTTTAAAAAAATCAATTTTCACCATAAAAAGACAATCTACTAATCCGCTTTATAGTGCCCCTTTAAGACTCGCTAACTATAACTGAAACCTGCAAAAAACAGAAGCTAGTATTCCTGATACTCGGAAATGTATTTAATCATGTTTTATAATAGTTTCTACATATTAAAAAAAAAAAAAAGATTTCGTTATTTTTGTATTTTTTTTTAACATTAGAATGCTGCAGATTTTACATGAGACGGATGCTATTCCGACTGCAGGATGCGTCGGGTGCCAAAGTAAATATAGTATATGTAGTCACTAAAATTTTGCCAATAAATGTGTACAAACATAAAACTCGGACATTATATTATAAAGAATCCACCGCAAAATACATTTTTCTTCGCAAAAAAAAAAAAAAAAAGAGCTTGATTATTTTGGAAGTGACATTTGTTATCCCCACGTCCGGGTTTAGAAAAAAAAAAAGGAAGTTTAAGAAATTGCGGCGATTTTATTGAACAAAAATAGCGTTAAGTTTCGAAACCTTTTTAGGTTAATACGAGCTCTGTCACACTGTTATGAGGCAAGGAAAAATCCCAGATTTCCAGCCTGACACGTCTGTTTTTAAGAACGATATAACATGGCGTAAGAATAACCAATGTTTGAGACACCTCAACATCCATCACTCGACAAAATAAGCATTATCACTAACTAGTGTGCTACATTGACGATATGTCTGATATGTAAAAGTTAATAAAGATATATATTTGGAAAGCATAATGCAATACAGATATGTGTTTCACGTGAAACAGAACGAAATCTGTCTCATCCTGAGTTAATTTGTGTGTACACAAACCGAAATCGGTGTTTCGTTTGCACTCATTTGAACGCACCTTTTTTTCCAGTGACAAGGTGTTGGGTGCATAGAAGTGCTCTGAATATACAATTGGAGTCACCAGAAATTGTGCCTTGTGTTCGTTCACATCTTCGTCCTTGTCTGTGTTTTCGGCGCCATTACTTTTTAAAGAATATGAACCAACTAGCCCACCTAACCACTTTGCTCCAGAAATTCCGTTTCTCGGGGGGGGGGGGGGGGGGGGGGGGGGGGGGGGGGGGTCCCAGTTAACGTCATTCCAGCAGGAAAAGGTATTTCGAGGGCCACTCATTTATTCCTATTTCACTTTCGGAATTTCATCTCGCTCTTTTATCTCATACCCCCCCCCCCCCCCCCCCCCCCCTTTGTTTGTCCACAGCTGCCAGCTAGGTCAATAGCTCAGGCCTCCTAACATTTTACTCACCACAATTAAAAAAAAGAAAAGAAGAGAAAACGCAAACGATAGAATTATTATAAACTAATTTATGCATTAACCCTGTTTAACGGGTTTAAGTTCGCGAATATAGAACTATACGTAAATACGCTATATGAGCTCTCGAATACATTCAATATGAGACGCATTAAAATTGTACTAAATTCGCTCGGGGAATTTCGGGCTGCGTCCTCATTTGCGACCTGGCTCCTGACGCAATCCCTGCGCTTCTTATGTGGAGATGTAGTAGCCAGCGTCGTTGTCCGCGAACGCTGGGCTTTTGAACCCGTTCCCCTTGCGCAAGTGCTCGTTCAAACAGAGCATTTTAGCGCATGCAGTTCTACTCTTGTGCCAGTCTCGCGATTAAAAGACAACAAAACAAGAAGAAAACCTTTGGGAAGAGGTGGTGTAGAGGATAGAGCCGCGTTGCTACCACGGTGCCTGTTTCTTACGTCGACTGTGTAGGGCAAGAACGGTACGGCGGCTCTTTTGAACGTCGGGCCTCAGGCACGCGTTCGTTGCCTTCCGTCATGCTTTGGCTACACGTGCACACTCGAAGCTCACGACGAGACGCCGAGGCGTTATTATCGAAGGCTGGAAGGAGCTCGCGCTGGAACCAGGACAACTGAAACTCCTCCCCGTCGTTCTTCGTCCTCTTGGTGGCTACAACTAACGCTACGAAGCGCGCCTCTAGGTATGCTTCGTCAGCGCGCTTTCGGCGGTTCCCACTGCAAAATTAAAGTCGGGAAATGCGATCTCGAAATTCAGTTATCAACCGAAAAAGCGGGGGGGAAAAAATATAGGGGGCGATGCTGAGTAGGTTTCTCCAGAGCTCTGGGTTTCTCTGTTGTGCTCCGGTGCTCAGGGGAGAAGTACACTTAACAACGATGCGGGAGGCCCAACTAGGTTTAATCATCGGTGAGGCGCTCGAGCTCCTGATATATATATATTTTTTTTCGTTTTTTCTTTAATTTTTTTGCATTACTACATTTGTGAGCTCTAAGTGGACGGGTAAGTTTTCACTGTTGGTTTGGGGGACTGTACCGTTGAACATTAATCGGACTTCGCCAAACTCTGGCGGTCTGCGATGAGCACGACGCTAAAATGAATCGGCTGCAGAGAAATTAAAGTCGCGTTTGTGAAGCGTTTTGGGTGAAATGCATTATCTGGCACGTTCGATTGATTTGAAATCCTAGTAGACGTAAAAGAAGTTCCATAACTTAGAGAATCTATAAAAAAAAAAAAAAACTTCATCTCACCTTAGCACGGACTAACTGCGAAGGCTGTGCAAGCGCGAGCGGCTAGCTTCGACTGCCTTGACTGGAGCACTCGCTGCACGACAGCTCGTGCAGTCGCAGAGGCTTCATCCAAAGCAACTAGCCCGGGCTTTTGGCACGCGCGGCTAACAATAGTCCATGCTAAGGTGAGACAAAAGGTCTGTTCGATTCGCCTGAACTGGCTGAACAGGCTGAACTAGTTCAGCAGTGCAGGAACTGGTGCATTCGATTCAACCGGAAGTTGTACGGCCGCTGCACTGGCGCGTTCGATTCATCCCAGTTCTGAACGAGTTCAGACCCAGTTCCTCAAAATCTTGCACCGGCTCCGGAGTCAGTTCAGCGTCCGTGCAGAAGCAGACGACAAGAGCAGACGGCGATAGCAGACGACACTCCTCGTCCGTCTCTGCTCGCGGTGCCATTTTTCGCAGCTCTTGCTCAAATGTCTGCGATGTGTAACGATAACGCCGATACGGAGGTTGCGTTTCCTCTCATTTATGATAATAACGTACCCGTGGTGGACGTGGAATTGAGATTATAACCGAGGGTAGGAATTTGATTGATTATGATATTCTGAAAATGTTTTAGGCACCTGCTCGTGTAGGTTTGGCTCGCTGTGGTAAGTGTTGAAATATTGGCTCACGAAAATTATTTCTTTTTGATGCTATGTGGGGATCCAAAGTGTTGATATTCTTCCTTAAAGACACGGGAAAGGTATTGCACTCTTGATAGTTCCCGCCTTCAGTTGCTCGTGGATGCATACTGACGACTCCGATACATTGCAGAGGTCTGGAACTTAGTACATTGGCCCTCGCATGCCCCGTAGCTGAGCATAATACTGCATGCTTTGTCCGCTGGTATCTGCGGACACCCACTAACGGGCCTGAGAAAAACGCCGAGAATCGGCATTGGCTTGGTAGTTCCACGCAGGTTTTTCTTGAGAATCAGAATAAACGATTCAGCTTGACGCCAAAGTTACGGCCGATAACTGTCCTGGCCAAAACGCTATCGTCAGGCCTTCGTCTTCGAGGTGACCGCTACCGACCGCGCGCTGCCACCAGTGACTCCCGACGCAAAATCATCCTGATGCCGCGAACCTATCGTCGAAATGCGAAACTCGAGGGACTTGGAGTGAATCTACTATTGCTAAATGAATGTGAAGGACACGAACGCTTGCGGAAACTACAGGAACCGAACGGCCGTTAAAAATGCAGACAGAAACACATTTCGTGCAGAAAACGTTTTTAGTACACTGGAATAAAAATATTCACAGAAAAGATTCCGTTATTTTACTTGAAAAATAAGGAAACACGAATGGTATCATCAAACCGCGACTAATTAAATGTAGCATACAACGTGGCGTGGAGGAACAAGAGCCAACAGATGCAGACGACACCCTGCGCTTCCGCTCGGAAAGCCGATCACAGCGCCAGTCCTAGCGCGGCGGCTGCACTGGTTCTGCGCCGCCGCTGCACGACTGCTGCACCCTTCTGAACTCGGACAGAACTAGTTCAGAACTTTCTGGCCGAATCGAACAGACCTAAAGTATAGTAAGGTTGGCTAAAGCTCAGGGACCTATCCTCGGAATTTATAAATCAATGCGCAGCTCCGACATCACGCCGCTGTAGTGGCGCTGCTGTTGGCCCGATCGCATACGCGGACTCCTCATTTTGCGCTGATTTGGTTTCTGCGCACGCGCAGTGCAGACGCCTGCTGTGGTAAGACGCGGACTTGTTTGTAAATCTGTGCGTTGGTGTATAAATCGTTTCCCAGGGAAAGCTCTCATTTTCTCGAACTTTTTGAACGCTCAAAAGCGCGTGAAAACGACCGGCTGAGGACAAAAAACGTCATGTTCGTCCGCAAAAAAAAAAAAAAAAAAGAAAAAAAAAAGAGAAGCACACGCGTGACTACACCATAGCGTGACGAATTTTAGTGTTTTTCTTTTCAGCCACTGAGAAGTTTATGGCGGAGCGCAAGTTCGTCTGCTTCTTGCACAGGGTTTGCGATGATGTCAGAATGCTGAGCTTTTATTGGTTGATATAAAAAAAAATAATGGGTAGACCTCAAGGCATCTACATAGTCAGTTACAGGTTAAGGAAAGTTTTCGAGAAAAAGGAAGGTTGGGGAGGGGGAAGCAGACGGAATGCTGGAGAAACGAGGAGGAAACCTCCTCCTCTCTCCAGCGTTCAGTCTACTTCCTCCTCCCCATCCTTCGTTTCCCTCGAAAACATTTATGAACTTCTAACTGAGGTCTACCCACTGTCCTTCAATCAAAGCCAATCAGAGCTCAGCGCCGTTCTGACGTCACCGCAACTCCTGCGCAAAAAGCAGACGACTTGCTCTCCGCATGCTATAGAGTATAGACCCTTTTACTATTTACAAACATGAATCGCTGCTTGCGTCCCAAGCGGCAAGCAAGCCTGCCGAGCTTGCTGATGTCGCCAGTGCTAGAAAGCAAGAATGCTACACGGACAACAAAGTTGGAGATTTAGCGATGGCTTTCGGCTGTACGATTTAACCTCTCGAAGGAGACAAGTTGGTTTACAAGAATATTCGAAAAATTTGAACAGATCTCGCGCTTCTCGGTTCTTTTGGCGTTCGCCGATTTTTGAAAAATCGAAAACCCGAAAACCAAGGAGCCTACACATGCAGGCTCGATTCAGAGTTACCGGTGTTCGGTTTTTAGACCTGACTTAAAACGTTTTAAGCCGTGGCCACACCCATGGCTTCAGACACATGTCCCTAAACGTTTTCTCAAACTTCTTAACATGCAAGTATAACTGCTTTGTTAATTCGATTCCTGACCGGTGAATAATCGAGCAACGAAAGTATTCTGAGTTTAGTTTTTATAAAATCAATAACAACAACGAATACATACACGGTAACCTTTGCATTGCGATCAATCGTACGATTTATTCAGGTTATTGCTTTCCATTCTTTCGAGCCTTTGAGGGACTACTCACAATAATGGTACGAGTTGACTTTTACCATTCCTAATATTGGCGATTTCCATCGCGTGCTTTTAAAACCACTATCACAGCTTCGTTTTTTTTTTGTGTTTTTTTTTGTGTTTTTTTTTTTTTTTTTTTACCGTGAGGCGCTGGGAATATCTGATTTGTTCGAGAAGGCTGGAGATCGGATCTGCCGCCACAGCTTTCTGTTCTTGCCGATAGGCGCCGTCGATTTCATTGGAGTCGCCGATATCTGTTTCCGGAAGTGCAGATTGTAATTGCGCCACTTTCGTTTGGTTGATGTAATATTCCAGGAATTCCTTTCCGTCAAGCTGGATAGAAATATTAACCTCTAGCAAGACAGAAGAGAAATAACGGGTACCCTTTTCGAGAGCTGCAGTTGTGAACTTGTGTATTGGCTATTCCAGGTTTCACCTCAATTATCGGTTGATATTAGGCGGCTTATGTACGAGGTATCGAACTAATGGAACTATTTAACTATGAGGTTATTTTAGCGGCAGACTACTTCGACAAAGCCACATTTTGTGCCATGACCATCAGGCGCATCACTGAACCTTGGCGGTGCCCATCTGGAAATGTTCTGCCCTTTCGTAACATTTTGCATATACCTTATTTACACATGTTTGCGCGCGAAATATAGAAAGTGCGTTTTCGTAAATGTCTAGTAGCAGCCCACCCTATTTGTAGTAATGTTTTGGAAACTCCATCTAAATACTGTTTATTTTGCCCCAGACTTGTGCCTATCTCAAATACTCTACTCAAGATACTGTATCTTAAATACTTTTTGGAGTATCTTGGTATCTTTGCAAATACCTTTTATGGAGAGTATTTAATACTCTATTTTAATTACAATTCCAAGTATCTTGTACTCCTTATCTTAAATACATTTTTGACGTTCCGCCATTTTCCGAGTTTTTCGGTATGAAGTGCGTGGGCGTGGCACGAGCAAACGTGAACATTCTTTTGAGCAACCAAATCCTGTTGCTAGCTTGGATTAGCTACAATGACTTTAACTGAGCTCGTGAAAATATGGCTTTTTTGCCGACTGTGACTCATCTTTCAGCCCAAAGTTCGTACAATGAAGGTTCTCCCCTCGCCTTCCCAAAGCGCCATTTGTTTCTATAGAGTTTCTAAAAAAAATCCTCAAACAAAAGGTGTGGTTTTATGGAAGTAAAGATGCCACCCTGAGGCGCAATGCAGACCGGGAAACGACCTACGAGAACAATGCAGACTTGAGTGTCAAGAAAATAACAGAGAAGAAAATGAGAAGTGGTCACACACAAAAAAGTAGACATTTTTGTTTTGATTTTTGTATATATTTGACCCCGCTAAAGCAAAACGTCGAGGTATTTTTTTTTCTTTCTTTGTGTTGTCAGTCCGGCACTTATTGCTCTCGCGAACACTGTCTGTAAGCGAACATTGATAAGCAGAGAACAGTACAGGAAACGAACTAGAAGCTGGATGACCTCTCAAAATGCCAACAAAGTGTCCCCCAACGTTGAGTGCTTTTCTGAACGCAACCTACTTGAAGAAGGTGCGACCACTGCCATGGCTATTATGTGGGTTCTCTTCGCTATCCATTCACTCATATCCGTGTCCCTAGTTGGTTTATAGTGAACTCCCCGTATAGGGAACATAGATTGTAGTTAAAAGATGCGTTTAAAGTGCGACGCAGGATGTGATATTCAGCGATGTCACTATTGGTGAAGCGCTCTGACCCGTTTGTCACCCCCACACCTCGGTGTTTACCTAGCACAAGGCCTGTGCACATGCCCACAGGCCTTGTGGGCATGTTCGTGTCATTTTTGTTTAATAGAGCGCGGGGCAGAGTGTAGAAAAAATACCAACAATTAGGGAAGTGGCGTTAAAGACCGACCTACGGAACCATTTTCCGCAAGGTAGGAAAATGCCCCTCGCGCCCCTCCTCTTCTGACCCTCTCCCAAAAGTCACGTGATGGCAGGGGCTTAAGCCGACACGAAAGAAGCCCCTGCCATCACGTGACTTTTGGGAGAGGGTGAGAAGAGGAGGGGCGCGAAGGGCACTTTCCTACCTTGCGGAAAATGGTTCCGTAGGTCGGTCTTTAAGTGCCGGATCTCCCCCGAAAGCAGTCGTCAAAGGATGCGAACTTGACCCACTTGGGCTTTTGTGCTGAGCTGGGCACCGTGCATGCTGCAATTGTTCATGCAGGCCGGAGTGGAA